>LGRX02012545.1:0-37038 GCA_001247695.2 Cymbomonas tetramitiformis
GATGACATGCGGTCATTAGGGGCTTCTTCACCTGGCGTTCCTTTGTCAAGCCCTCTGGGGAGGTGCTGATGACATGATGCCACTTGGGGCTTCTTCACCTAGCGTTCCTTTGCCAAGCCCTCTGGGAGGTGTGGATGACATGAGGTCATTAGGGGCTTCTTCACCTGGCGTTCCTTTGCCAAGCCCTCTGGGGCGGTGTTGATGGCATGCGGTCATTAGGGGCAAGTTTTCGGGAGCACCGGCAACTGGAACACGAGCGGTACGGCACGGATACACGAGACGGGTTCCCGTACATTACCTAGTGGATTTTGTACATTACCTAGTGTGGTAGTTAACAAAATTACAAAAAGGTTTTTTTTTCTTTTTATCACCCCTAAACACATTAAAAAAAGGTACCAAAAAGTTTTCACTAGGTTTTGTACAAAATCCACTAGGTTTTGTCGTGCGGCCCTGGGGGGCTCAATAGAGACCCTGTTTCCAGCTAGGCACCGGATGCTCCTCGGCAGCTTATCGGTATGGAGTGCCTTGGTGGCACCGGTGGTAATGGCCATCGGGGCACGGAGGGGTCCGACTCCTAGCTAGAGATACTCACACGAGTGCCGCAAGTATCGCGGATTTGACCCTAGCAAAGTAGCTGTTGCGATATTGTGCCCATCCACGCTTCATGCACCTGCTTCATGCACCTCGTCTGCTTTTTTGCGGGGCTTTGGCCCATGAGGTTGGGATCAGGAGTGCTTGCAGGAGGTGACGCACAGTCCCTATACCCGTTGGGGGAGGAGGCTGTGGATCTCAGTCAGTTGCCGGCCCGGATGGGTGGGCTGGGCATCTCTTCGGCGCAGCGCTTGAAGCAGCGGGGAGGCGCCCCAGTGAGAGTGGTTCAAATGGCCTCGGAGCCTCGCGCATAGTCAGACAAGGAGCAAGCAAGGTACGAGGCAAAGTGAGCCCTCCTCAGATGCCCCCCGCAACGAGCAAGGTCGGGAGACCAGGGAGGCGAGGTGAGCCCCTGCTCTGATCGCACCTGGTTGAGCGAGGTCAGAGCAGCAACCGAGCGGCGAAACGAACCGATGGGCCTCATGCAAGCGATCAGGGGGCACATCGGCAACAGGAAGGCAACATCAATGATCTGCTGCAACAGGCTGCGTCATAGTAGGGACAGCCATGCCGGCATCGACGCGATCCTGCAGTGCGCACCAGGTGGCGGTGGTGATGGTGGAGGGGGCTTTTGTGGAGGTGGACTGGGTGGAGGCGGAGAGGAGGTTGTGATGTTCTCCTCCAGAATTCTTCGAAGTGCTGCACAATGTTCACCCAGTTGCGTGCATCCCCCCTCCCCCCGACCCTGACTTTTGACCCTGAAAGTTGGACCGTGGAATTTTCTAAGGGGAGATCAAACAAAGCGTATCGATTCAAAAATGAATTGTCGTCCCTGACCAAGGTACTAATCTCACCCTACGGTGCTCGACTTGCGTGTTGCACTAGCGACAAGCATTTCACCGTGGTATGATAGATTCTTGTTAAAAGAAAGCAACTCAACCCTGACAACCCTAGTGAAAAAGGCAATTGAAAACCAGGCACCACACCCAAATAAATACCGATAATAGAGAAGAGCAGCAATGGAAGATGCTCCTAACACACTGAATGGCATGAGATCAGCCGACAAAAGCCAACCCACCATCATCCCAGTGGACGTGAGAAGCAAATCAGGAGCAGGGCGGGGCCGTGACAAGATACCACTAACTCGTATATTTTCCCAACCCAGATGCAAAGCAGAATGGAAAGATGATACGATGTGACCGATCATCGCCCAACGATGGTTGGTCTCCGGGTAACGGAGTAAGCAGACCCTGTTGGCATGCCCCCCAGTGGCTCACGGTCGATGGATGGGATCCGTTGTGCATACAGTTAGGCTGGCCTGCTGGCCTTAGGCGGGTGCATACAATTATAAAAAACTGTGATTACACGCACTTGCCACCCTTGCAATACTCGGGTCGACATGTTAAAATTGATTAACGTGAGCGAGTCGAGGTGCTTAGCGTGTGTGCTTATTCTTGGACTGACTCCTTTGGCACACCGTAGCCACATACAGAAAACCGGCTGCACTGTGCACCCACTCCGGGGATCAAAGGATTCAGCACTTCAGGACACTTATCCGGATTCTCCGGAGCTCACTAGTGAAGAATGGGACCCCCTAAGCCTCGATGAGCCACCCGAGCCCCTCTGCATCCGCACCGCACACGCAGTGCTCCCCGACACTCTCAAAGAGGCAGTACCCGCCAGAAAGGTACCACAGGGACAGCCACATCCTAACACACTGAACGGCATGAGATCGGCAAGCAAAAGCCAACCCACCATCATCCCAGTGGATGTGAGAAGCAAATCAAGAGCAGGGCGGGGCCGTGACAAGATACCACAAACACATACATATTCCCAACCCAAATGCAAAGCAGCATGGAAAGATGATACGATGTGACAGCCACATCCTAACACACACACACACGGCGCCTGGAATGAGTCTGTGTCAAGGTAGATGCCAGGAATGCCTTCAATGCGGTACACCGTGAGGCAATGTTTGAGGCTATCGAGCGGGACTTCCCGGAGCTGTGGGCATGGACGGACCTTTGTTATGGGGTGGATGCGCACCTGGGGTTTCGGCTGGGGGGCGTCGATGGCTCGGTGATGCGGTTTGTCAAGTCGAAGGAGAGCACGCGGCAGGGGGACCCCTGGGGCCGCTTTACTTGACTGCCCCGTTACAAATGGTGCTGGAGCGGGTTCAGGAGAGGCACCCTAGTGTGGTCATCTCTACCTACTTAGATGGCGCTTTCTTCCTGGGCCCTCCGGTTGTCGCGGCGCTCGCATATAAAGCTTATATGGAGGAGGCAGTGGTGATTGGCCTAGATATTCAGCCGGTGAAGTCGGCGGCTTTCTCGCCTGAGGGGGACGCCAGTTGCTTCGAGGTCGGGATGCCGGGTGCACGGGGGGAGCTGGACTTCATCGATGTCTTGGGAGTGCCAGTGGGGAAGGCAGAGGCGGTCAGTGCGGAGATGTTGAGGAAGGTGGAGGAGTAATGTGCCATTCTGCCCCTCTTGAACAAGCTTGGGCATGCGCAGGCCCAGGGGCTCCTGCTTCGATTCTGTGCCCACCCGAGGCTGGGGTTCTGGCTGCGAGGTGTGCCGCCGGAGATGATACGGGAGGCGGCTGAGGAGCATGACAGGAGGATGCAGGGGGCGTTGCGGGACTTGCTGCCAAGCGGTGGATTCAAGGCGTGGAATTCCTGTGAGTTTGCCACCCTCCCGCATGGGATGGGCCTGACTAAGGCAGCGAGGGTGAGCAGTGCGGCCTGGCTTGGTGGGTTGCGCAAGTCTGGGAGGATATGCGGGAGTTCTTTCCGACAGTGACGGCGGGGACCGAGGACCTCGGGGCTGAGAGCGACTTGCCGTACTGTATGTCATTTCGCTGCAAGCGGCCATGCAGAAGGTGTCGGAGGCGGTTGGTGGAGGTGATTGAGGAAGCAAGGGGAGCAAATTTACATTTGCCACGATAAGTGCCGAAGGCGGACGACGACGTCATGAAGTTGAGTGGTTACAGCAGGTCTCAAAAGCGTGCCCAACAGGTCTATGCTGTTGTCCTCCACTCTGCGGATTGGCTTTGGCTGGCTGGGCTCGTGGGGGCGTCTCGGCTCCCGTGGTTTTTCTCGGTGGCCTACAACAGCATTGGGCGGGCTTTCTTGAGGAGTGCTCCATGCTGCCCAGCCCTGGAGCTCAGTTCGGCGGAATAGCGAGTAGCCCTGCGGCACATTCTTCATGCGGAGCAGCCCCTCCTTGGCCAGGTGGAGGAATGCCCCGATTGTGGAGGAGAGCGGGATCCCACCGGGACACACTTACTGGCATGCCGGGGGGGAGCGGGGGCTGGGGGAGGAAATTGGTACTCTTTCATCCACCACAAACTGCAGAGGGTGCTGTTCGAGATGGCCAAGTCTGCCTATCCCTTGGCGTCTGCATTGCACGATGACTTCGCGGGCTACCTGACCTACTCACGGAATCATTGCCCGGATGTGACAGTGATGGATGCGGAGGGACCGGGTCAGCATGTGCTGTTTGATGTGGCCACGGCGCGGCCAATGTCAAACGCGCACCTGGGAGCGGCCATGATGGCCCCCGGGGCGGCGGCGAAGAAGGTAGAGGAGAGCAAGGTGGCGACGTACGGGGATGTCCGCCCACATCACTTCATACCCTTTGGGGTGGAGGTGTACGGTGCGCTAGGGCCTGCGGCGTATGGATTCCGAAGGAAGATGCAGCGGCGCTTCAGGGAGCGGCGGTACATGGAGGAGAACGCGGAAGGGGGAGAGGAGATGGACGGCAACGAAGACGAGGACGAGGACGAGGACGAAGAGGCGGCACATGGCGAGGTTGTGGGCTGGAAGGAGAAGTGGGTCCGGCTGCTTTCTTTCGCGCTTGCACGAGGGGTCGCAGGGCTGATCATCAAGCGGGCTGTGGGACGTTGTCCGGCCGGAAGTGGGTGGCGCTGGGCTGGAGGCGGATCGACGGGAAGGGGTGGAGAGGTTGGCGCTGATGGACAGAGCGTGGGAGGACGCGTTCGAGGAGACAGACTATGCCACGCAGGATGGATCTGGTGGTGGGACGCAGGAATCTGAGGGAACGCGGCGTGAGCAGTCTGGGCAGGCCTCCGGTGGGGCAGGCGAGGCAGGCGCGATGGCATCGAGGCTTTTGGAGAGCATGGAGGATCTGGGAGGCGGAGCATCTGGGCACTGCGGGGGGTCAAGGAAGGGGCACCGCCGAGGCGCGATCTAGGGGGGCGCGTGCCGGCACAGGCGGGCTCATCCAGGCGGCGTCAAGTGTCGAGGGTATCTTGAATGAGTGGGATGACCTTTCGTCGCCGGGCCCGGAGGGTGGAGTCTGGACTCAGGAGCAGAGTGGGGCCTTGCCGGAGCAAGCAATGGCCTTGGCTGAGGGAGGGGTGGCCACCTTGATGGGGGCGAGCAGACGGGTGGCCGGCCTTCTTGAGGGGGTTGCTGGCATGGGGGCAAGTGGTCGGGGTGACGGGGGAGATGTGGGGAGCGAGGCTCGCGGGTGGAGTTGACACACGCCGGGCCCCTCAGAGCGCGGTCCAAGCTGCAGCGACAATGAGGCGAGGTGAGTTCTGCTTGACGAGCGCAATTAAAGCAACAACATGGAGCCAATGTGAATTTTGCTCGAATGACCCTCGAGTGAGCGTGGTCGATGCAGCAGGAAGGCGAGGTGAGGTGAGAGCTGCTTGAATAGCCACTGAGCGAGTGAGGTCACGGCAGATGACAGGCTAGGTGAGCCCTGCTCGGATTGTCCCCCGAACCGAGCGAGGTCTTACAATAGCAGGGGAAATGTACGGGTTTTCCTTTGATGTTCAGACAGTCTGAGAAGGGATCATGCATACGTTATGGTGTACACACGTCGTGGCTGGTAACGGATCTTGTTCACAACGAGCACTCTTGAGATGGGAGATGTAGACTATCAGCAGCCCATTACCACGAGCTGAGTCTCATCATCCAGTAAGTTGGTACTGTGCAAAATAGTTTTGCTGGGTGCGCGAAATGTTTTTTTTGACGTGGAGACACACAAACATAGTTACACTCCAAGTGGCGAGCGGCATTGACAGACAAGCGACGCAGGCGTTGCCATGGGTCGTGGGTTACCTGTTGGGCAGTCCTCACCCAGGGTTGTCCTTGTGGTGGACGATATAACCACATCAGCAGGAGCTTGTACACAAAGCTTTGAGTTGCCGCTAACGGATCTGTACAAAATTCCAGACTGACACATACACTCAGTGCCTTGCTCATCACAATCGGTAGGTCCCGCAAGTCTCCCCCGCTGACACTAGCCTTTGAGCCCAAAGCCCCACACGCACGTACTGCTGGTGTTCATCTATTCAATCGATGCAAGCTTCCCAAAAATGATCAGGGTCAAATGCTGTTGTCGTTGCAGTTGTGTCTCTTCAATTCTAGGAGGTATCAGAACGATAGAGACTCTCACGCCCTACTCTTCCATCCCTCCCACTTCCCCAAATACCCGTAGCCCTTCTACGCACACAAACCTCGTGATCGCCTTATCAGCTGCCCCCCCATCGTCCTAACCAATCCCGCTAGTATACTCATTATTTCCAAATCTCCTTGAGACACATGTCAAGCATCGACTGCTGGCTCGCAATTCATGCCCATGCGTGCGTGCGGACATACACTAATAATACTTGGAGGCTGTGCGAGGGTGACACCCCCTCCCCGGCAATCAAGACTGGGGCAAGCATCTCAGCAGATCCGTTGAGCAGGAGTCCAAGGGAAGAGATGAGGGGGAGGGGGGGGGGAAGGGCAACTGCAAGCACATCACTCCTCAAGCACCCACCCAAGCAAGGTCAACCCACATCGGGCACTCACATCTCAAACATTCGTGTGAGCTTCCCGAGCTCCGTCGGCAGTGTCCCCGTCAGATTGTTGGAGGCCAGGTGCCTGTAAGCGCCGCCCCACCTCTCGCCTTCCGCCCTCAAAACGCACAGCCCTCACGGACGGTGCATGCTCCCGAGTCTGCAAGCATGCATGACGTCCCCGCCCCTATTTTGTCACCCCCATCCCCCCCCTCAACCCCATCTCTGGGTCTTCACCCCGTTGCCTCCATGGCAGCAAACCTCCCCCTTCCCCCCCAGGTACAGCGGGGAGAGGCCAATGTAGATATATATATACCTGGCGTGCCTCAGCTGGGTGATACCCGGTGCCCCATGTGCTTGGGGGTTCCATGTTGGGCCGGCGTTCTCGATGTGGCCGTGTGGGCACCCCACTCACCAGACAATCATGTGGGGTTACTGGAATCAATCTTGGTGGTTACTGGAGAGGGACGTGTGGCCGTTGTGGCAAGCGAGGCCGCCGACCCTCGGGTGGGGGAGACCGTTGATGCAGCGTCCAGCGGGCCTCCCCTCGGCCGTGCGTTGCTCGGTGTTTCCGCAGCGGCAACAGCAGCAACAATAGCACTGGAGGCAGAAGGAGCGACAACAGCGGCAGCATGGGCAGCAGGAGGAGGAGCAACGGCAGTAGCAGGGGGAGCGACGGCAGCAACAACAGCGGCAGCAACAATGGCATCAGCATGGGCGGCAAGAGGAGTGGCAGCTGCGCTGCTCATGACGATGATCCACCGGGGGAGGATGACCCAGTGTTCCGTTGTCTGGCGTGCTCGGAGAGGACGGCCCGCACCCGATGCGAATGGGCCGCCACTTGCGGGGGGCACACAGGATTGACAACTACACGGGGATGAATGCATTATACAGTGTTGTATCTCGACGGGGTTTGGGTGCTCAGCATGCAGGCCCCTCGTGCATTGTGGCCTTCGTTCGTGGCGCTGAGTTGACTACCCACCACAGCACATGTCTGGATAGGAGCCGTGGGGCGAGGTGGTGGCGGATAGAGCACAGCGGCAAGAGCATTTTTTGGTGGATGCAACGATCCTTGAGGCGTCGTGGGAGTTGCTGCGGGGTCTCCAATTGTCGGAGATCTTTGCGTGCCCCAGGAGAGGGTTGCAAGGATGCTGGCTAGCGAGTGGGGCGCTCTTTATTGGGCTGCGGCAACGTCGGTTCCGGTGTGGCCGGCTCGTACCTCGGAGGAACGAGTCGTGAGAAATGTCATCAGCTTGGTGAAGGAGGGACCGCTGGGGAAGACGATACAACCGCTTGATTCTGGGGTCCTTGCCCCCTTGGCGCCTGAGACACTCGAGGCCCGGCACTGCACCCGGCTGTAGACGGATTGCCGGCGAGTGTGCAGGCGGCTTCGCCGGTCTTGCTTGCAAGAAACGGTGGTGGAGGCGGAGTGTTGGCAGATGCCGGTGGCTTCGGGGCCTGGCTGCTATACATGACATTTTACCGGGTAATGGAATCGTATTACCCGGTAATTTACCGGTAATCGCCGACCCAGTAATACTGAGTATTTACCTCAAGCCAAACTTGCATAAGTACTCATAAGTACTCATAAGTACTCGAAAATTTAGATTTTCGAAATTTTGAAGACTGCGGTGTGACGTGTATTCGTCAGGCCATAAAACTGCTTAGTAAGTAGTAGACGATAGGCTAAGTGCAACCGTGAAATTATTGTGTAAGTACAGCCAATCACCAACCGTGGCTGTGTCTTCCATCCGTACAAAATAATTGTCAAGTGAAAGCATGTGCCCGCGCACACCCTCGTCCCACATAATGTCGTGGTTGTGCAACCGGCGTGTGGGGCTGAAGTGTACCACTTTGCCCACACACCAGCCAACATTCCACAAGAACATGACATACAGGTTGGCCAGGTCCGCGTCACCCGAGAAGACCAGCTGGCCTATGCACGGGGACAAACCCCTCGGGGATGTTGAACTCGTGTTCGATGATTTCCTCTTCCTCGTCTTCCTCGTCTTCCTCGTCTTCCTCGTCTTCCTCGTCTTCCTCCTCTGAGGATTCCTCACCAAGTTCACCAACAGCCTCTCCATTTCGGACAGCGGGCAAGTCCTCATCGTCTGAGTCGAAGTTGTTCAAGAGGCGGAAACCTTACAAGACTTTTGCGGCCTCCTCTCACCGAGCACACTTGAAATCGGCAAGTTTCAGGTATTTTCTGGCCATTCTGAGGGACTGAGCACTGGCCTGAAAATCGCGGATCGCAACAAGTATTACCAGGTAAAAAATGAAAAGTTACCCTCATTTTAGGGAGGGAATTACCAGGTAACACATATTGGTGAATGGTAATACCGGGTAAAATACCGGTTATTGCTGTTACCAGTAATTACCAAAAAAATTACCTGCTCATGTATACTGGCTGCTAACAGATCCGGTTTGAGCACCTTGATACCAATTTTGGTGCCGGGGATGGGGTGCCGCCCATCCAACATTCCTGTGAGTTGATGTCTCCGCGCTCCTATGGAGGATGGGGCAACTTCATCGGCGGCCCAGGTGGGGGTCGGGGTGCACGGTGCGGGGGAGCAGATGTGTGCGTGCACACAGTGCAGGCGTTGTTCGGAACGGTGCCTTTGTGGTGTGCCCTACAGCTTGACTGCAAGACCGCCTTCAATACAGTGCACCGGCGGGCGATCCATCGAGCGGTGTACAAGGACTTCCCCGGGCTGTTGAACATGACGGAGAGCTGTTTTCGCCATGAGCCGTGGCTCGGCTCGCGGGGGGCGGATGGGCAGTTCATATGGGCACGGTGGAAGGGTCCCAGCAGGGCCTGTTCTTCATGCACGGTGGAAGGGACCCTGCTTGGCCTGTTATTCATGCATGACAGCCATATTACAGCCGGTGCTTCAGGATATACTACGGGCGCACCCGGAGGTGTAAATCATCGCATACCTCCACGACATTCACATCTTGGGCGAGCCGGACCAGGTGCAGGCGGTATAAGACACGGTTGTCCTGTTGCTTGCGGGTATCGGGTTGGAGCTGAATGTGGGATAGAGTGCCGTCTTCATTCAGCCCGTTGGGGGCATGTGAGGCCTTCCACGATGTGATGGATGCGAGTGGTGCCCCGATGTCAGGGGCGGCGGTGCCTTTGGATGGCATCAAGGTACTGGGAGTACCGGTGGGCTGAGCGGCTAGGGTGGCGGACCAGTGGGTCGAGATCGCGAGCGCGGGCGAGACCCTTCTTCCAAAGTTGGCACGGCTTAATGACCCGCAGATCCAGCTTTTGTCGCTTTGGTACTGTGCGCACCCGTGCTTCATGCATTATTTTGGTGAGGGGGCACACATACTCATGTGAGGGGCAATTGAGCATGACTCGAGCATTCATCAGCGGTGCCTGCAGGAGGTGGGGGGCAGCCCGTACCCGCTCGCTTAGGAGGCGGTGGCCCTGAGCCAACTGCCAACCCGTTGGGGAGGGCTCCCGAGGGGTTGACCTCGGCCCAGCGGCTGGTGCCGGCGGGGTGGCTGGGCTCGTGGGCGCACATGTGGAAGAGGGTAATAACAGTGATGTTCCCGGTGATCAGGGGCTTGCTCCCTCACCCGGGGGCACTGGAGGGAACGGATGCGGGGGGCACCCTCTCGTGGCGGGCTTGCTTTCAGCGATGGAGGATGCGAGGAGCGAGAGAGGGGGTGCTGGCGGCGCGCGGCGGAGGCCGGCGAGTACGTGATAACGAAGGGATTGAAGATGCCGGAGGAGGCGCCTAGATGGGAGAGTTTCAGTGATACTCGACCAGCGAGTCAGAAAGAGCTAACCATTTGTCAACATGGTTCTGATTGGTTTTGCTTGTTCGATGCGGCGAACCCCGTTGTCCGGGCGCGACTGATCAACCTTTCTCCGGATGCCACGTGACACAGGAATGCCCTGCCTGTGGTGCCAAAAAGCCTTCTCACTGAGAGTCGACCAGCACCGAAAAATTGTCCATGTACGGTAGCACTTGCATCCCGCTGTGACGGTTCGCGTCCTCGCCAGCGCCACCTGCTCTGCGACGGACTGACCATCGTTGTCGTACCGCGGAATCGTCCCGCGGTTTCGCAAGCAGCAGAAGATCCCCTGCGATCTTCTGCTGCTTGCGGAGAACGTACGGCCTCCACCAACACGCGTACGAACTTGTAGAACACCCTCGGAGCGTCGTTCCACCCGAACGGGATCGCTGAACATTGAAACAGGTCTCCTTGCAGGTCGAACTGCATGAATCACTGAACGTCCGGGTGGATTCCCAGTGCATGAAAACTGTCCTGCAGGTCGAAGCTGAAGCACCAGTCGCCCGGTTTCGCCAGCCTGCGTAGTTTTTTCAGCATCTCCATCTTCACGCGATTTTTCACACACCACTGATTCAGCCATCGGAAGCCCACCACCAGTTTCCATTTGTTCATACCCGGTTTCGGCACCAAAAAGGCGCGTGAACCGTGTGACCTTCTCGTCGCTCTTGTCCATGCACCGTTCTCTAGCAGGCTCTCCTTCTTTGCGTCCAGCCACACCTGTTGCTGATGCGTAGCATCCTTCAGTGACACACCGTGGTCGAACGGAGGTGGAGGCCCGCACTTCCACCTCAACTTCACCCCGTGAGTAATCCACTGCATCTCTTCCGAACCGGCGCCCGCCGCGCGCCATGCTCCCCTCCGTTGTCTCACCTGCTGTTGCACGGTGAGCTTCCCCTGACCAGCGCCTGGAGAGGGCTGTTGCGCTGGACAGGGTAGCGGCACACACATCATGCATCAGCCGCGGGCGTCTTGCCCAGGCCATTACCGCCTTTCCCAGTAGGCTTCTTACAATCCTTCTCATCGTCGTACTTCTTACACTCCCTCCAACGCTGGTCTCGGTGGTCTTTCACATCCCGCGCGTCTGAATTCGCCGCACTCTTCGATGTCACGCTCAACAGTGCTTTGCCACGGTTCTTGTCGAAGTTGTTCACACACCACGTCGTGCAGGTATGACAGTGACGGAGCTAAAACCAAGCACTCGTACTTCATCGAAGAGTTAGACTTCTTGGAGAGGGCGTCGTAAGTCTTGTTGCCGTGCAGGTCGTACAGCTGCGGCATTCTCGTTGTCAACGTCGCTGGCCGTTGAGGGAACGGATTGACGGAGGCCTCGGGCACGTACGTCAGTTTTGTCCTTCTCTCCAGAAGTTGTTCCGCACTTTTTGCAACGGTGTCCGAGTCCGATGTCCCTGACTTTGCTGCGACTTTCGCTTCCAACGCAACGTTGATCTCCGATTGCCAATGAAGCTCATCACGCAGTAGGCAATGCTCCTCTGCCTGCTGCCTCTGCATTATTAGCATTTCCCCTTGCTGCTTCTGCATCGCCAGAATTTGTTGCATCAACACTTCCTGTGCAGTCTGTGCTGCAGGAGCCTATCCGCTGTCGGGGTTCCCCGGGAGGGGAGGGAAATCATCTAGATCCTTGTTCTTTGAACTTCCAGTCATCTTGCCCCTCAAAGGTAGTCACAGCGAAGTCAACTCGCACTGCTTTGCTGATGTGAAGCTGCCGATTTGAAGTTGTCACGCCGTTCCCGCGACTTCGCTGTGAGATCTCCCGTTGTCGTCGATCGCCGTTGTACAACCTAGTGGTCTAGTCGCTACCTACTCTACTGTTTACAGGTGAAACAGGTGAAGAAAATTTTACAAAATCCGATTTGCCGTGTGCCTCAAAGAGCGAGTACCGTAGGTACCCGTGAAGTTCCATCCTATTGCAAGAGCAAACGGAACAGAGCTGAACAGGTGTGTCGCTTCGTGGCTACTTGTACATCCTGTTTGTGTCACGAAGCTACATGTGTCATTCGGCCCTACTGCAGAAAGAGTCACGGATCACGAAAGTCTGAAACCACAAAAATTCTGTTGCACTCCAATTTGAACATACTGCGGCGGAGGAGGAGTGTGCGTGGCAAAAGGCAGACTTGTATGGCAATGTTTCTCCGCACCGGCTGGCGCCGTTTGCGGTGGAGGCATTTGGGGGTTTGGGTGTGTCGACAGATAAGTTCCTTCAGAAGTGCGCTGAGGGGAGGTAAGACCAGCTTGGTCCTGAAGTCATCTCAGCCACTTGGTCTACTCCAACTTTCATGTCATAGTGGCTGGGGGCAGAAGATCACGACCGTGTCGCATGGAGCACAGGCTTTCGGGCTGCACAGCAGAGCGTTGGCACACTTTCCACAGTGAATGTTTTATTTGCTGCTGGGCAAGCTTCGATTGCGAGACAATTGTGAATTGCTTTGCGCTTCTTTATGATTTGTTTAGCTTAGAGATGTTTGGGGTTTCCTTGTAGTTAGGGATGCCTTTGGTTGGACAATTTAGTTAGGGATTTTCTTTGGGCATTTTGATGCCATGGAATTTTTGCATGCCTATTGCTTGTAATAATATCAATATTCTTTTAATGAAACTTCCCACATTCCTAAATTGAGCCGGAAGCTCACCACATACCATACTACAGCATTATTACACGCATGCTCTCCATAGATAGCCGAGGTCAAGGTGATGTACCCCACCCGTTCTTGCCACATGCAATGCTCTCAACCTTTGCGCATGTGCGCCACCTGCTGCCTCTAAACACACATCACGGACATCGTGATCAGCCTTATCAGCTCCCTCAGGGGAGGGGAACTGCAAGCACATCACTCCTCAAGCACCCACTCAAGCAAGGTCAGCCCACATTGGGCACTCACATCTCAGATATTCTTGTGAGCTTCCCGAGCTCCGTCGGCAGTGTCCCCGTCAGATTGTTCGAGGCCAGGTGCCTGTAAGCGCCCCCACCCTCTCGCCTTCCGCCCTCAAAACGCACACCCTCACGGACAGTGCATGCTCCGAGTTTGCAAGCATGGCATCCCCGCCCCTATTTTGTCACCCCCTCCCCCACAACCCCATCTCCGGGTCTTCACCCCGTTGCCTCCATGGCAGCAAACCTTCCCCCCCACCCTGGTTGCCTAGTACGCCTATCGGACTCATGATGTCCCCACAATCTGATTCAGAGGGGTTAGAAGGCGGGGCACCACCCCTCCCACATTCCTAAATTGAGCCGGAAGCTCACCACAGACCACACTACAGTATTGTCAAACGCATGCTCTCCCTCCATAGCCGAGGTCAAGGTGATGATTGTACCCTACCCGTTCTTGCCACATGCAATGCACTCAACCTTTGCGCATGTACGCCACCCGCTGCCTCTAAACACACCTCACAGACAGTGTGATCAGCCTTATCAGCTCCCTCCCCCCCAAAACCCTGCCAAGCTTCCTCAAGACAAGCGTCAAGTATCGACCGCCGGCTCGCGATTCATGCCCATGCGTGAGTGCGGACATGCACCAATAAAGGTTGGGGGTTGTGCGAGGGTGACATGCCCCTCCCCAGGGGGGCTCCGGATGACGACCGTGGCTTGCGCACGCGGCTTCCTCGCAGTCCCCCCGTCAACGTGCAGCAGCAGACGGCCAAGGCTGCACGGCGAACGATGCGTGCATAGTCCAGCTGTGTGGCGCTACCATTTATCTTTGGTGCTGGCACAGCATGGGACGGACCTGCCCCGCCTGCGTGGGGGGTTGTTGTATCCCGGCCTCCGCAGCAGGCTCGGCTGGGTGGAACGCGCCTGTCCGGGATGATTCCTATGTGACACTGGGCGTCGGGACCCCCAGTCCCTCGTCTCCCCGAGGCTTCCTCACCTAAACGCGCGGATGTGCGCAGCCCCGAGGGGCGGGTGCGGTTGAGTTGAGGCCCCTTTGGGGGCAGGTGTTTGGGAGCATTGGCTGCTGGAACACTCGTAACATCGCGCGAGAATAGGTTCACTGTTTGAAGCTGGGTACCGGAAGCATCGCGGCAGGTCGTCAGTCAGGTGCTCCTCAGTGGTGGCATCCGGTGGCAATGGCCATCGGTGCATTGGAGGGGTCCTTTCCCCAGCGAATCTCATACTCATACAAGCGCAATGGTGTTGCGGGATGGACCGTAGCTAGTTGCGCCTGCCCCGCCCTCGCTGTCAGGCGGCCACAAGGCGCATTATACTTTACACTTTGGACCCCTCCTTTACAATGAACATGATGAGTACAACTAACGAGAGCAACGATTTGCCGCCCATGGACGGCACAACTAGATTGACGAGAGCGAGCAATAGAGCAGCGAATAGACCGACAGGCAGTACAACGAGTAGGCAGATGACCAGGTCGGCGAGCGGGCCGGCGAGTGCGCCGAGGGGCGCGGCAGTGGCTGCGTTTGGTATTAGCACGAGGAGGTCGACGAGGTCGGCAACTGCGGGCGGGCCGGCGGGTGCGCCGAGGGGCGTGGCGGTGGCTGCGTCTGATATTAGCATGAGGAGGTCGATGAGGTCAGCAACAGCGGGCGGGCCGGGCGGGTGCGCCGAGGGATGTGGCGGTGGCTGCGTCTGGTGTCGGTGTGGGCCGGGGGGGCGCCGGCCACCAACCTCGCCGACGAAGATGGGGATGAGGTGTCCCATGACCTGGATGCGGAGCGGGTTGAGTGGCTTCCGTCTAGGGGTGTCGAGGGGCAGCAGCGGCGTGACGGCCGTGAGGGGGAGCGGGTGGAGAATGCGAGCGGCGGAACGGCGGGGGAGTGGTCCCCGGAGGAACGGATGCCCCTTCCAGCGCAGCCCCATGTCGAGGGACCGGTATCTAAGGAGCTCGAGTCCCCGCCGGTGCCGTATGGGTTGGCGGGGTTGCTGGGTATGCCTGGCGGGCTGCGGACGCCCTCGGTGGTGGACGACGGGTCCGAAGATCCGGGTGTGGCGGCGGCGTGCGGGCTGGATGGGGTGGGGTCGGCCCAAGAGGAGGCGGATGGTGGAGGCAGTGGGGAGCAGGGTGAGGCTGGGCTGGTGAGCGGGGTGGGCTCTCCGTTGGTGTCTGAGTGCCTTGCCGGCATTTTGAGCACGCCCCGCCCTTCGCCGGGGATGGAGGGGCAGGAGTTTGTTGGGCCGCTCTTTAGGCCAGTTGAGGACGAGTGGTATGGCCACACCATGGCTTGTATGCCGCCCACCGGTGTTGTGACGGCTGATGGCGAGACGGCCACGTTCTCTTGAATTTTCTGCCCGATGATCCTGGATGGGGTGGGGTGGGAGTCCGAGTTTCTCAACCTCCCGAGGGACGAGGAGTGGACCCGGCTGGCAAGGGAGTTGCGGCGAGTGCTGCGGGACGCGAAGGTTACCTGGGAGACAGTGGCGGGCTTTGGCGTGGAGGAGGGGAGAGGGCCGTTCCACTTCGCACGGCAGCGGCAGGAGGAGCTGGTTGGGCTGGACCAGATTGTGGGGCAGGGGATCCAGCAGTATGCGGCCAACATGGTGACGAGGGTCCGGCGGGAGATGCAGTCCCTGGGGCGCTTGCCTGGGACGTCGGGCAGCATGGGGGTACACTAGGCCCCGGAATGTGGAGCTGGTGGGGCATCGGCTTTGCCTGTGCTACCTCCGTGGGCCGCGGGCTAGAGTGGTCACGGAGTACGTCTCAGATCGGGGGCGGCATGTCGTGCAGTTTGACGATGACGGGAGTTGCGCGCCGGTGGACCTTAGCAACAGCAGGTGCGCGGTGGAGTACCTTTCGGCGGATGGGCAGGTGGTGCTGTCACGGCGGAACGGGCGAGGTGGTGGAGGCCAGGCGGCGGGCATGCAGTCACCGCATCCTCTTGAGCGTTCGAGTGGGGGCGCGATTCCTTCTCCCTCGGTGGGGGGAGGAGAGCGGCGCGGTGCAGGATGCGTGCGACGGTGCTGCGTCGGAGGGAGATGGCGGGCCTGTCACGGAGGCACATGCGGAGGGTGCGGTGCAGGCGCGGGGGGTTCAGCTGCCGGCCAGAGGAGCAGAACCCCCGCCTGAGGCATATGAGGCCCCCATTATGGAGGAGGTGGGGGTGGCTGGGGGAGCACTCCTTGCTCGCCCCGTCTATCTTGGAGGCCTATCTGAGGGGGATTGGGGGTGGTGAGACGCATCTGGTCCCCCAACCAGTGTTGGGCCGGGACCTTGGTCCTCGGGAGTTGAGGGCGGTGGACAGGGGTCTTATGAGGCCAGAGCGTGTGATGTATCAGCGGGGGAGGCCGTTCCTTGGAGCCGGTGAGTGGGCGTACCACGCCATAGAAAAGGGGGCCCTAGTGGTGCCGTCCCTGCAGGCGGTGTTTGATGCGGGCCTGGTGGATGGGCGATGACAGAGCCCCCCTCGACCCCGTCCCGGTGGTTGAGGCGCTGGTGGAGGGAGAGATTCAGCGTGCTGGAGGTGTGGGGGCTGCGGAGGCGGCGACGGTGTTGCCAGCGGAGGTTGTCCAGGCGACGTATGAGCGCAGCGCGGAGGATGAAGGGGGCAGGCGCGGGTATGTTCGCGGCGTGCCTCAGCTGGTCGGTGGGTGCACTATTTGCATGAGTGCTCTTCAGGTCGGGGAAGCGTTCTCGATGTGGCCGTGCGGGCACCCCACACACCAGACTTGTGGGGCTAGGTTAGGTGGTTGATGGAGAGCAGCAGTTGTCCGATTTGCCGTACGAGACCGGCGTCCCTCAGGCGTGGGTGGGGGGCTGCGGCCGCGGCGGCAGCCTGAGCGGCAGCACGAGGTGCAAGAGGAGGGACAGCAGGCGCAGGAGGGGCGGCAGGAGAGGCCGTGGCAGCGTCGACAGGTGCTGCAGGAGTGGCGGCAGCCTCGGCCTCAGCAGACGGAGAGGCGGGATGCAAGGGCTGTTGTTGTCCCGAGAGTGCGGCGGGTGCGGCGGGATGCGGCAGCCCATGATGGGGACCTGGCGCCGGGAGAGGATGACCCGGCGTTCCGGTGTCCAGTGTGCGCGGAGAGGACGGCCCCACACTCAACGCGGATGGCCCGCAACTTGCCGCAAGCGCACCAGCCGGACGACTACATTGGGATGGATCTCACAGCGTTCGGGTGCGCTGCGTGCCCGTCGTGCAATGTGGCCTACGTTAGCGGGGCTGAGCTGACCACCCATCATAGAGGTTGTCAGGAGAGGAGCTGTGGCGTGGCGGATGCTGAGGTGACAGCCAGTGAGGCGCAGCGGTGGGAACATTTGGTGGACCCGGTGATCCCGGAGGCCTCGTGGGAGTGGTTGCGGAGCCTCCAGTTGTCGGAGATCTCCGCGTGTCCCTTTTCCTCCGCTCGTCACGTCCCGAAGCGTGCCAGGGATGAGTTTGCTGGTGCCGTGCGGTGGGTTCTGCGGAATCTCAGTGGGGATAATGAGGATTTTTGGCGGCTGCTTGGGGTGGCGCCGCGGATGTTGCTAGCGCCCCAGCCGGGGGGGCGAAAGAAGTCCATCCCGGCGGAGCTGGTGAGGATCAGGGTTCAGCAGATGCTTGCAGGCGAGTGGGAGAATCTTTATCGAGCAGCGGCGCCGTCGGCCACGATGTGGCCGGCTCGTGCCTCGGAGGAGCGGATCGTGAGCGGCGTTATCAGATTGATGAAGGAGGGGCAGCTAGGGAAGGCGATACGGCGGCTTGCATGATCCCGGTGTGCTTGCCCCCTTGGAGCCCGAGACGTTGGAGGCCCTCGAGGCGTTGCACCCGAGTGGAGATGGGCTGCCGGCGCCCGTGCGGGCTGCCCCGCTGGTGCTAGAGGAGGCTGCGGTGGAGACGGAGTGTCGCCAGATGCCGGTGGCTTCGGGGCCGGGGTGCTCTCAGCTTCGGTTTGAGCATCTCAGTGCCATCTTTGGCGCCGGGGATGGGGTCCCGGCCATCCAGCATGCGTGTGAGCAGATCGTGTCCAACAAGGTGCCGGCGGAGATCCTGCCGTGGCTCATGGGAGCACGGCTGATTGCGCTCCTCAAGCCTGGAGGTGGGGTGCGACCTATTGCCTCTGGAGAAGTGCTTAGGAGATTGGCAGGCGAGGTGGTGTGCAGGCAGATGTGGATGCGGTTTGCAGCGCACTTCGAGGCGCCTCCGTCCTGGATATGGGGCGACCTCGTCGGCGGCCCAGGTGGGGGTCGGGGTGCAAGGAGGAGCAGAGGTGTGCGTGCACACGGTGCAGGCGCTGCTGGGGGCGATGCCCTCGTGGTGTGCTTTACAGCTTGATTGCAAGAACGCCTTCAACTCGGTGCATATATAGGCGGGCGATTCATCGGGCGGTGTACGAGGACTTCCCCGAGTTGTTGGGAATTACTGAGAGCAGCTTTCGCCACGATGCAAGGCTGGGGTGGCGGGGGCCGGACGGGGACTTCAGGTGGATACGCTCTGCGGAGGGCACACAATAGAGGGGGGCGCTTGGCCCGTTCTTCATGGCGGCTCCGTTGCGGCTGGTGCTTCAGGCTGTCCTGCGGGCGCACCCAGAGGTGTATATCATCGCCTACCTTGACGACAGTATACATATTCTGGGGGAGCCGGAGCATGTGAGAGCTGCTTACGACACAGCCTATCCGCTGCTGGCGAATATCGGGCTGGAGCTGAACGTGAGAAATAAAGAGCGCCGTTTTCAGCCCGTCAGGTGTGCGTGAGGACTTCCGGGATGTGGTTCATGCGGCTGATGACTCGATCCCGGGGGCGGACGTGGCCTTGGAGGGCATCAAGGTGCTGGGGATACCTGTGGGGTCGGACCCTTGGGTGGTGGCCCAGTGTCACGAGATTGCGGTCAAGGCTGGGGAGATCCTGCCTAAGCTGGCGAGGCTTAATGACCCGCAGACCCAGCTCCTGTTGCTGAGGTACTGTGCTCACCCGAGGTTCATGCACTTGGTGAGGGGGGTGAAGCCGCACACGCTCATGTTTGGGGCCCTCGAGCATGACTTGGGCGTCCAACAATGTCTGCAGGAGATTGCAGGCAGCCCGTACCCGCTTGGCAGGCAGCCCGTACCCGCTTGGCGAGGCAGCCGTGGCGTTGAGCCAGCTGCCGAACCGGTGGGGGGGGGCATGGGTTAACCTCCGCCCAGCGGCTGGCGCCGGCGGGGTGGCTTGGGTCCTGGGCGCACGTGTGGAAGCGCATGGTGGTGATTTTCCCGGTGGTGCGGGGCTTACTCCCCCACCTGGGAGCCCCGGAGGGCACCAATGCAGGGGGGCACCCCTAGTGGCGGGCCTATTCTCGGCGATGGAGGATGTGCGGGGGGCGAGATTGCGGGTGCTGGCGGCGGAGGCCGGTATGCACGTGATGCCAGAGGGGTTACAAATCCCGGGGGAGGCGCCACGGTGGGAGAGTTTCGGTGACACATGGCCGGCAAGTCAGAAAGAGCTAACTATTCATCAACATGGTTCCGACTGGCTTAGCCTATTTGATGCAGCGAATCCCGCCGGCCGGGCTAGACTCCTCAGCCTCTCCCGGGATGGCGCTACATGACATCTGCATGCCCTGCCTATGGAGGAAGGCTTCCACCTCAAGCCCATCGCTTCGGTGATCTCTTTGTGTCTGCAGCTGGGTATCACGCTACCGCTGGTGCGGGAGGTGTCAAAAGTGGGGACCGGGCGGTGCGCATGTGGTGAGGAGGTGGACTAGTTCGGCTACCACTACTTATCCTGCTGTAATCGCCGGGGCATGTTCACACATCATCATGATGCCGTGCAAGACGTGCTGGTAGAGATGTTGCGCGGTGTATGACCCAGCTTCTGTGAAGAAGACGCACGTGCACCACCATAGCTACTCGCTACGGTGGAGCGAGGCCGGGCATTACGGTGCTCAACTACGATGGGCGGGGGCGACATCTCATCATCGACGTGCGTGGTGGTTGGGTTCCCGTGTGCACCGTCCTTCGAGCGGCGGGCGGCGCAGGTGCCTCTGCACACTGCAGAGACGGAGCATCGGCGGAAGGTCGCCCTTTATGGTGACGTCTCTCCGCATAGGCTGGTGCCTTTTGCGGTGGAGACCTTTGGGGGGTTGGGTGTACAGGCGAAGAAGCTCCTGGAGGAGTGCGCTCGAGGCAGGCAAGATCAACTTGGTCCTGAGCTCGTGTCGGCAACGTGGTCGACCCCGACGTTCATGTCGTATTGGGGCCAGAAGATCATGGTCGCGTTGCAAGGAGCTCAAGCATTCGGACCGCACAGCAGAGCGTTGGAAGATTATCCGCAGTGAACCTTTCAATGCTGAATGAGATTGAGTAGAGAGATGCGATCAGCCCTGCCGCTTTGTACGAGTGTTCTAGGTTTCTGGAGCTTTTAGGAGCTGTTTGAGTGTTTTAGGTTCGTTCTTGTTAGGGATGTTTGTTTGTGGAAATTTGAACTTTGGATTTGAACCTTTGGGACACCTATTATTTTAATAGCATTGTAATGGAATTCCGCCTCCCCGGCAATCAAGACTGGGGCAGGCATCTGCAGTCATCATATATCTGTTGATGGGCAGGGGTCCAAGGTGAGGGATAGCTGGGGAGGGCGGGAGGGGGGAGGCAACTGCAAGCACATCACTCCTCAGGCACCCACCCAAGCAAGGTCAACCCGGGACATCGGGCACTCACATCTCAAACATCCTTGTGAGCTTCCCGAGCTCCGTTGGCAGTGTCCCCGTCAGATTGTTGGAGGCCAAATGCCTGTAAGCGCCGCCCCTCCTCTCGCCTTCCGCCTTCAAAACGCACAGCCCTCACGGACAGTGCATGCTCTGAGTCTGCAAGCATGCATGACCCCCGCCCCTATTTTGTCACCCCCCCTCTCCCAACCTCATCTCTGGGTCTATCTTCACCCCGTTGCCTTCATGGCCGTGCCTCTGCCCCCGTCATTGCCCTTTACCCCATCATCAGCTCTTGCGCCCAAGGATAGGAATTGATTGCTGGGACAATATATAATCAATCGGAGTAATAGTGTATACACCAATCAAATAGGTTTCGAAGTGAGATATAGAATTATGATAAAATATCACACAATTACTCCAACACCTAAAAAAGTCACCAGTGTTAAGGGAAAGTAATTAGAATAATCAAATTTGTTTTAAAGTGGAAATAATCAAATCGATTATGCAACTGAGTAGCTAAATGAATTCCTACCCTTGCTTGCGCTACCCCGCCCCATGCCCCATCCTCCCACTACCACACTCGCGAGCTCCCTCCCCACACCTCGCACTCGCTCACTGCCTTGCGCCCCTGCCACCTTGTTTCCTCTCCCTCAAGCCTCCCTGCTGCTGCCCGTAGCTAACTCACACCTCCCCTACACTGCGCACACCCCAGCATCATAATCATGTACTCCCCACCTGCGCCATCTGACTCCGTCCACATGCCGATACATATACCTCTGCCCACACCTCCGATCATCCACGTCCAGCCAAGTGCCTCCCATGCCAGATTGCATCGGGCATGCTGTCACACATATGTTGCACATCACACCTCACCATGGTGCACAAGCTGTGCGCTAAGCGGGAGGAAGGGTGATTATGCATATCAAGAAGTACAAGAAAAGCAACGGCCCATGGAGTTTTGAGTATGCACCATAAGGCCAAGGCCACGGGGAGGGCTTGCATACATGTACGTGCAGGTGCTGGGACTTTCGGCGCACTGTTGGTATGTACTGGTTTGCTCAAGCATGGTGGTGAAAGCAAGCGGCACATGGACCATTGCCAGCCATGCCACCGCTACAACTGAAGAAGCAGCAACCCGTAATCTTGGAAGCTCGCCCACGAACATCCCTCTACCTGCAAGAGCTATCTTGCACCCTTGATGCCTGCCATGCATACAGTGATCCCAATAAACTGGCCATCGTTGTTTGTCTCCTCACTAGAAAGGCTTTTCAATAACACTGATTGACACCCTTTGATTGGTATCGAGGTGGCGGCCCTCTCACCGATGAGTGTGACACCTTTGATATCGAGGCGACCACTGTGGGATTTTCTCACCGATGAGTGTGACCTCTTTGGGATCGAGGCAACCGCCTTCTCATTGATGAGCAAATTTGGTACCTAGGCAGCCGTTCTACTATCTACCGATGATGTATGAGCCCCTTTGGTATCAAGCGAGGCGACCGTCCTATCATTCGGTGACAATTGAGACCCTGAGAGATCCAGGCAGCTACATGGAAATTGAAGAGGTGCCGGCTGCCAGGGATCAACCCAGGGGTGGGGATATTTCAAACCAAGAATACCCCCCAAAAGCTTACTGGTCCATACCGCGAAATCTGATTAGTTTGTCTGTTCCCTTCTACAGCTTGTGGTTCTTCTCTTTTGAAAGGTGGAGCTGGAAGAACTGATCTGCGAGGAAAGTCACATACACGTTATATATGACCCAAACACTGAAGCTCAAGTTATATATACGGTATGGCACGCATGCCTCACGCATGTCAGCCCCTCAGGATCTTTCACATGGGTATTCCTCTGGCATATTTATTTTCAGTCCTCTTCAAGCCCAAGCTGTATGTCACACAAGCCTCACTCATTTCGACCCCTCCGGATCTTTCACATCGATGTCCCTTCATCTGTTGACCCCTCTCCAAGCTCACTCTCGTGTCCCAACAGTGTTTGGTTTCGCAAATTCGACTTGTAACGCATGAATTCGCTTTGCCTCCCTGTGTCATGTGTGCAACCCTACAGAGGAACCAAAATACTACCCATGTTACTCACTCGTGCCATACAAGCAAGGGAGTTGGTGCACCTATGTTTGTGCCAAGTCTGGTCACACGCCTCACTTTGTATCTATACAAACCCGAATTTCATGCAATATAGCTTGTAGGGAAAAGGGTGTAGTTAGAAGAGTTTTATAGATAATCAAGTTCTGTAAAGCCAAGCTGCCAAGGATTTCAAAATCAGTTAGACCTATACGTATCTTTAATGCCAACACGTCAATCTGCCAATTTGGATGCCTTGCCAGAGGTTGCCCACTGATGACGAATTGACCCTGAATATCACGCTTGCGTCATCAGTGGGCACAGGGAATAGCTCGGTCATGAGATGTCGAATGCCATTTTTTTATTGTTAGGGTCCTTACGCGATGGGTTTCTTAGATCGCAGCAAAAAAAAATCTGCCTAATTCCGACTGTTGGCGTTCCGAATCCAGCAAAGCCCTACTGGGTTATGGTTTTGGCCAAAAACGCGATATTCTGGCACATATATCAAGACATCTAGGTGTGACACCATCTCAAGAGATCGAGCTGGTGCACACGTCGCTCCTCCAAAGACACGATTTCCACAAAGTTTCCGAGCTGCGAAAGCTGGGATAGACACAATCTCAGAACAGCTTCGAGGGCTACCCTGCAAGTAGGCCGCCGGGGGGCATAAAATCTGATAACATATCATATTGGCCAGGTAAAATTGCTCTTCCCTTCCCCCCCCCCACCTTTTCTGATACCCCTGACCACTGTCAAAAGACGAGCTATGCCACACTGGGCGGTGCCTTTCAACTCAATGAACTCCCATGGCAGAAATTGTCTCCGGGGGACCCGCCGGGGCTTCTATAAAGGAGTACTTCAACGACATGGGGTCATTGCAGGTACGGAGGGTCCAGAAACGGCCAAAGTTAGAGTTGTATTATATAGAAAACTGCAAAAAAACACTTGAGGTATGCCTTCATAGAATGCGAACCGCTATAGGTATTCACGTTCTGAAAAGTGCGTATTTTTTTTCAGCTCAATTGTAGTTCGATGCAACCATCCCTACAACTCGAACCGAAATTTTGAAGTCGTGACATCGATCCAATTCTTCGGTTCGAGTTTTCGGAGTTTTATTGGTGAACTGGAATGGAGCTGAAAAAAAATACGCACTTTTCAGATCGTTCATACCTGTGACGGTTTGCATGCTACGAACCCAAACCCAAACCCTAACTTGTTTTTGGCCGAAAAGTGACGTTTCTGGACCCTCCGTACCTGCAATGACCCGAGTGACGTACCTGCAATGACCCTGAAGTGACGTTTCTGGACCCTCTGGATCACGGTCCGCGCCCTTGAATACGCAGCACTAGAATCGCATCGTGCAATACGATCAGCAGCATCTTTTACCGACGCTTCCCTCACCGTCACGGTGACTGAACAGTCCATTCCAACCTTCAAGGGCTTCGGAGATCTTTACAACATCGCATGCCGGCAGCTTGTCGGCTGCTGCCAGACACCGTTGGGTTGGAATCGTCGCTCCCTCTCAGCGGCTTCTCGAATCGGCGTTAGTGGCCTCGCCCCTTGACAGTGACTAAAGATGAAACTGTCGGGCCACATTTGCCAGGTCAGTCTACAATGAGTTGACAAGCAGCAACTTCTGACAAGGAGCATGATTAAGAGGTCGGAAACTTTAAAAATGTGAGTCGTATCAGCAGGCCATGAATCATCTTGTTATGCGCAATTGTAGACGGAGTTCCTTCCGGAAGCACTGCGAAAGGGCAAGACTTAACTCTGAGACGATGCTCAAACACTAAGCCGGCCGTTACCAGTTTTTGGATCATGAGTCCAGCTGCTGGTCAACCTTAGAAGTTCAAAAGTATGAGACGGGACCGATGATGTTAAGTTCGCTGGTGACACAAGTTCTAACCCCTTCAAAACGCGCGGAGATGAATCGAAAACTGTCACAAGGTTACCGTGCGCGTTAGCATTAATTCCGAAAGAGTTCGCAAAAAGAATACAGTAGAGAAATCAGGAAACCAGTAGATAGATAAAGAGGACGGAGCTTGAGGTCCAATGAAGAGCCACGATGATCTCTGTTTCAAACTGCGTTGAAAGTTTTTTCCCTCCTCTGGGGTGACCCGGTCTCTTGTTCGGAATCAAACAGTTTTTGGAAAAAAAACACAGTTTGCGCAGTCAGAATAGGGCATGCTTGTAAACGCTCGAACGAACGGCTTCGAAACTGACTGGTGGGATGCAAACAACGAATTGGTGAGATGCTGGTCTAAGCAGATTGTTGCTATGAAAAGCAATATGGTCATGAGCCAAGTTAGCGAGGCGCCTACATCTGCGATGCGCCGGTGGCTTCCATTTGAGGGGGATACAGTATTATTGATGAGGGATGGAAATCACTTGGCTAACGTTAGACTATCTCTCTACATATCTATCCTAGCTTCATATACATTTTAAGTGGTTGAAGCAGAGTGTCTTCATGCGAACTGTGGCATTGGTACCGTTGCCATGATAATGAAAAGCGAATAAACCATATACTGAGTCCTTTACATTTTAGGCGTGCAAGAGATATGTTGTATCTCGCGATACTTCACAAGTGACGCGTAATTTTTATCCAACCTTCCAGGGGAGACTTTAACAGGTTATATATTGAACTGTCAAGAACCAAGATGAAGAGTCTGAAGACTGAAGACCTGAAAAAACTGAGAAGGTGCACGATGTGGGGAGGCTGTGCGCAGGTGTCTCTTTCTCTTCACAGGCATCCGTGCCTCGTCCCACGCAGGCGACGGTCCTTAAATTAAAACTTTCGCTTTAATAACATGTACGGTACACTGTGCAGAGATATGCACAGTAATAAGTGTAGCAAAAAATACGACCGAGTGCCGGCTCGAGAAATAATGTCACAGATTTAAGACTGGCAGGATATAATCTTTCTTCTCAGCACTGATAGTATTTCTTATGAGACAAATACTGCTGTTACATATAAGAAGCTTTTCGGACCTCGCCAGGCAGGGCGGTTATTGAGAACTAGCTACTACCCGTAGGGCCCGCATTCGGTAGGGGTGCCCAACTAAATTTCAGCCGTCTAGATTCACATGTGAATTGAGCGGCAGGATGATACGATCAGAGTTCATGAGTTCAAAATCACCGAAGTGACGACAAATTTGAACAGATGCATACAGCCATACACGGAACGGGAACGCCACAACTGTGTCGTCGCACGAGCCGTACTTTACACTTGATATACAGTTTTCATACGAACCATGAGTGCGCATGCATGGGATGGCTATGGGGAATGGCTCGGTAATGATGGCGGCGACCATTTCCTTATCTATGATGTGAACGACGAGATCGCGGCAGTCGGACCTGGCATGCGTGTGCAGGTATCCGGGTTTTACACCCACGGTATCGAAGTCCCACCATATATTGCGGTTGTCGAGCGTGTGATGTACATGCCGGAAGTCGACGACCTTATGTTCATACTTGTGATTGCACAAGAGGAGGCGATCCGCGTCCAACTTCCTCTTGAATGCGGCGAGGCTGATGATAGTGTCAACGACCGCGGAGACGGCATACGCATGCGAGTCCTCGCGACCGCTCTACCATCACATCGCGTTGATGTTAGAATGATGGCCAATTAGCTTTAGGGTGCTCGTTCCAAAGTAATACACTTACAATGCTTTATTGATTATAATATACTTAGACATGATGTCGCTGCATCGAATCCGCGCATATCATAGCACATGTCGACGCCCGATTTATATTGAAAACGTGTTGTAGATATTGCAGATATTCATTCGCACTATCGCCTTCCTTTGAAAGACTCCGAAGTCGCTGCAATATCATCAGCTTGATTGCGATGCTTGACCGGGAAGGCGACCGGTAATTTTGTCCTCATCACCGCGCGCATCATAATGCAATACATGTTGAATATAGCATTGATCAAGCGTCGCGACGAGTTAGATGGTTAGACGTGTGCATCAATGATGCATTATATGTCGGTGCTAGAAACTCAGCAGTGCACGAGGGGGAACGCTGCCGACGGTGAAACAACGAACCAAGATAAACTCAGATAATAGACATATATACTGAGTTTGTCACACAAGCTGATCACCGAAGATGACACACTGAATATGACACCTGACTGTACGAACTAGTCAGGGTGTCATTTCCAGCACACCACCTCATCTGAGGTGGACAGCTTGTGACAACACACCACCCTAGCTACTAGGCTTACAGTGTAAGATGCAAGATTGTTAAGCCTAGGAGCTAGTACAAAGTCACAAGTGGTGGATGAGAATATCTGCCAAGCATAAAATACATGCTAAGCTAGGAGCTTGCTAGAATAAAATCTGCCCGGTTAAAATTTATCTTTGCCAGCTAGTGGTGGGTGAACCCACAGATCTCGCCTGTCTGCATGTGATGGAGAATGTAAAAAAATAAGTCTACCTGTCGGTTTAGCTAAACATCCTGCGAACTGCCAAGGTCTCCTGCCTGTAAATTGTTCGTCTTAACATTGAGAAGCTGCCCGCAAGTGGTGAGAAATAAAACAACATTCTGCAGCCCAAAACTACAGCAAGTGGTGGAGAAATGTAACAGGGAACACCGCCTGTCTGTTTAAAGGAATCAATAGTAACCGTCATCAGAGCAATAATCAGACTCCTCCTCATAGTAAGAACTCTCATCGTCGAATTGTGCACCACCAGAGACATAAGAGTCGTGGGCTCCAGCATCCCAAGCCGCCCACTCCTCAGCGGTGTACCCTTCGTAATGCTCTAAATTTTCGTTCTCAAGAATAGCATCCCTAACATAGGAAACAGTGCCAACTGAAAAATCATTCTGCGGTAAAAATTCATCCCCGACATGGGGCTCTAAAACTCCGCCATAAGAGTCGCCCTGGAAACCTGTGTCCAGGGTTTCATCCTGTTCCAATCGATCGGACGAAAAATACGGAGCGGCCAAGTGGCCATCTGGCTCCTCCTCTACTTCCTCACAACTGTCCGAATCATCGTAATACCCAGGGGGGTACTCCGATTCATCCTCCTCACTACTGTCATACTGCTCAAAATGCTGGTCCTCGATGTCCGCAGAAGGAGGCCCAGGCATAGGGGGCGCGTGAATGTAATGAACTTCACGACGCACAGGAGGGGCCTGTGCGTGCGCGCTACTCACCCTAGGGATACTAGGTGAGGGTCTAGTGGAAGTAATCTGAGTGGAAACTGATTTATTTGCCAAAATTACCGGCGAATCTCCGACGCCTGTTTCACAGAAAGAAATAGCGGAACCCGCAACATCATCGGAAATAGCACCACCAACTGGTGTGCCCTCTGAAACAATAATCTCCAAAATGATCGGCGGGTCTGCGGTCAAACTCTGCTGAGAAATCTGCGGTGAGCGGAAAAGCGCAATAGCCTCGCTCATGGAAGTACACAAAGAGATCAACTGAAACCTCCTGAGAGTCGAGATTCTCGCAAAACCAGAGTCAATAGAATCCAAAAGAGCTAGGAGCTCTTCACTCGAAGAAATCTGAGAAGAATCCATAGAATATAACGAAAATAAGTGCGGAAACAACCCAAGAAAATCCGTAGAGCACCACTCCGTCTAATTCCCTCGCAAACCGCGAGTTCAAAGCTCGAGCGAAGAATCCGAATCTGAGTGAGCCACAAGGCGTGGACACACTCTCCCGAAAGATATGATGAAAATAAATAAGATTCTACGCTAAAATACACAACACGCAAGCGTGAAGTGGTCCCATAACCTGCTAATCTAACTGTGCAATTCTGATACACAAATTAGAACCCTCTAGCTAGCACAAGAGCAGAAACTCACAGGCAATTAAGGTCCTGCTAAACTACTGAAAGGCTCTGTGCCAGCAAGTCAAATTGAAGATTTCAAAGGTGTCAAAGTAAAACCATGCGAGGAAGACAGATACGCTGTCCGGCTAAGCTCGCTAGGAAACAAACTGATAATCCTATAACTTGTGTCTGGCCGAAGCTTTATGCTCTCGGAAACCCAGACAGTGAAACGATGACTGTACTACTGTACTGTACTACTGTACAGTACAGTGCTAGGATGTCACGGACACGAGACGGAAGCAGGGTCAGGCTAGGGGCTAGTCAGAGCCCATAATAACTAAGCCTAAACCCGAAGTCCAGCACACCACCCGTGGGTGTGACTACCTAGCAAGGCAGGTACAGGGTATACAGCCACGTGATAATAAACAAACACCTACGTGCAACTCGGTGGAAACCGATCACTTCTAGCTGGGTGCCGGGGTCTTGACCCGGTCATCCCACTACTGGGCTAAAGCTAATCAAGCTGCCAGGATGATCGACTAGAAACTCAGCCACTTTGAAGCTGGTCAGCAGAGCTGAGTTCAGCGGTTGGGATGTAAATACAGAGTAATCCCGAAGTGAATTGCAGGCTGTCTTTTTGAAATTGAGCACCACCAGGCCCAAGTGGGCAAGGCGGTTTTACAGCAGAAAGTAAATCAACTGAAGAACCCAGACAAGCAGATTCCCATGGCGGTTTGAACATCGAAGAAAGAGATAAAAGAACTCGATCGTCAGGCGGCCAATCACGGACGTCCAGAGAGCCAAGCGGCGGATCCGAAGCAAAGAGACCTCCAGTAGACCGATGGACGGTGACTCCGGGCTCAACCAGGCCCTTGTCACCACCGCCCACGGCAACCAGAGATGCCGTAGCACTGGCCAGTAGAGAACAGCAGAGCATCGAGGACATCAATGTACACCGGAGAAAACTCGGCGGCGCCCGTGGACGGTACATCGGAGCTGCTAGTGGCGATGCCCCCCTGTCAGAGTCATGCTCAAGAGTGCCGAAGGAGTCAAAAGCCACTTGCTGCCCGCCGTCAGAGTCATTGTCAGAGCCTTGGTCGTTGTCAGAGATTTCAGAGCCAATGTCAGAAGCCTCAATCCTCATGCCAGCAAACAGCGGAGCCGGTGCAGAGTCGCCAAGCCGGAGCGATGGGACAGAACCAGGCAAGCCGAGAGAGCCAGGGACAGCCACTGGTGGGTCATGAGCCGCAGGCACACCACCAGCCACGAGTGCAGAGGGATCCCGAACCGCAGGCGGTGGCGGAATCGAGCCCTGTGCACCCGAGTGGAATGTGGCTAGAGGAAAATGAGCCACGCCGTCATCGTCAGCTGCCGCATCCTGAGCGGAAGCCGCCGCATCCCGAAAGTGCCTCAGAGATGTGGGCTCAGCCGGCACAAAAGAATGCGCCGACAGCTCGCACACCTCTGGACGACCCTCCATCGTGCAGAGCGACTCGAAGGCGTGCTCATCCCCCGCGTCATAGAAACGCTGGAAACGAACAGCCAGGCAGTCAGTCTCGTAGTCTTCAACCGCACTACAATAGTGGGCAGAGTGAAGACCGCCGTTGGGGCATTCAGCATGCCAGTGCTTCAAACCACTTTTGGCACACACCGCATTTTGGCAGTGGGGCACGAAGGCACCACTCTTCTTGTCAAATGAGACATGAGGAGCGGTGCCAAGCGGTTTGACACCAGCACGATGAAGCTTGGCAGCAGAGCGGGTAAGGTGCTTGCCCGCAGGCGGAGGCCCTTCCCGCTTCTGCCGCTTCAGGTCACGAATGTCCTGTTGCATGCGCTCCAGCTGCTTCTGCAGACCGGACAACGCCGCAGCCAGGTCAGACGCGCCATCGCCGAATGACAGGGCAGAGACAGGGGCGTCAGAGACTTTCAGGCCGTGGCGGAACTGCTCCCGCACACGAGCCTGAATAGTCAGGAGAGACACGCCCTGCCGCTGGTCAGCTCGAGCCAGAGAGTTAGCCAAATCACGGTACAGCCACGAATCGCCGAGAGCCTTTAGAAACTGCCGCTTCACCGCGTCCTCTGGCAAGTTGTGGGAACGCTGAACGTCCCTCAACAGGCCATTGAACTCGCGGATGCCACGGTCAGGATCTTTGCTGCTGGGGATGCGGACCGCCAGCAGCAACTCAAAAGAGTCAAAGGGTTCCGAGCGCTCCTGGAGCATGCGCACCACCTCAAGGGCAGCGCGCTTGCCATCTCCAGGAACGTCGGACCCAGAGGCCTCAAGCCAGTCACGGGCAGGCGAGCCAGGGCGAGCCAGAAATGTCAGAGCCGAGAGCAACAACTCATTTGCCTCATGCCTAGCCTCAACTGCCATGTCAGTCAAGTCAAACAGGGGAGCAAACGCCGATGACTGAAGCACGAACTGTGCGCGCAACTCATGCATCAACTGTGAAAAAATGTCCACTGCGTCTGCCTCTGTCCCTGCAAAGCGCTCCGATTTGTCCCCAAGAATCTTTGTGGCAACGGTTTTGGCAACCTTCCTGTCGAAATTGTCGCGAGCCAACTGCTTACACTTGTCCAAAATTTCCCTCGCAGCTGCGGTGGTCGGAGCTGGCAGCTGCGGGGTGTGTGGCGTCGCAGAATGTTGCGCACCCACATCATCGAAAATAGTTTCTAATCTACGGACGCGAGACCGCGTCATGTTGTTCGTTGTGGTAACCATGATAGAGAGAGACAGGGGAGAAGGTTGAGCTAAACAGGGAGATGGTGGAAGAACGCTTACAGCGGCCAGATAGCTTGTAGAAGTCTCAGCTGACAGATCAAAATTCACAGGTCGTAAGCGGAACCATGAGAGCGGCCAAAATCAGTTACGTGTGGAACGACCTCGCCGGAGCCAGCGGCGCACGAAACAGATTAACTCTCGATGCGACGATGCTTCCGTAAAATAAAAACAACCCGTCACCAACTGATCTCCTGTGCAGCGAAGGCGAGCACAATGCGTGCCGCCATCACTGCCAAGTCAAAAGGCCATACCGTAAGAGTAATTCACCACCGCCCAAGTGGGCGCTCAACCCCTCCTACGTCCTACTTAGCCGAACATGGCAACAGCAAGGCGCTGTGCCATCATCAGAATCACCGGAAAGCCGGTGCGGCCTATAACCTGCGAGGAAGACAGATACGCTGTCCGGCTAAGCTCGCTAGGAAACAAACTGATAATCCTATAACTTGTGTCTGGCCGAAGCTTTATGCTCTCGGAAACCCAGACAGTGAAACGATGACTGTACTACTGTACTGTACTACTGTACAGTACAGTGCTAGGATGTCACGGACACGAGACGGAAGCAGGGTCAGGCTAGGGGCTAGTCAGAGCCCATAATAACTAAGCCTAAACCCGAAGTCCAGCAAACCATAAACCAGATTGAAGAAGTCTTTGAGGTCACAGGAGTTCTGCACACCACCATGTTGGTGTGCCTCCAGAGTGAACAAGAAGTCAATCGACAACACCAAAGTAGTCGGCGGCGGCCTCACTTAAGTCCGATCCGAAGGGAGGATTCCCGAACGGACCTCTCTCATGTAGAGCCATACCGTAAAAGAAGGCGTAGAAGGAAGCGTGGTGGGCCCATAACCTGCTAGAAACTCAGCAGTGCACGAGGGGGAACGCTGCCGACGGTGAAACAACGAACCAAGATAAACTCAGATAATAGACATATATACTGAGTTTGTCGCACAAGCTGATCACCGAAGATGACACACTGAATATGACACCTGACTGTACGAACTAGTCAGGGTGTCATTTCCAGCAGTCGGTGCATGCGGGATGTTTGGAACGCGTTATATTGATTGTACGCACAGTGTCACAACTGCAAAATGCTTCCGGATCACGTAATCATACGCAATGAATGCAACAGCCATTGTCATCACTGCAGATGTTGTCGCTTCATGGCATTATCGACTGTTTCATTGGCCTCATCATCGTGAGCATCACACGATACATCACGTGACGATACGGAGCTAACTTGATCAATCGATACAACTCCTCATACATGTGTGTGCATCCTGCATTATATGCATTATAATGCATCATATGCATAGAATGCATATAATGCTGCTAATGTATCATATGCTGCTAATGCATCATATGCATCATACACATATCGTATGCATCATATGCATACGATGCATTATATGCATCATATGCATATAATGCGACACATGAATCATATTCATCATATGCATATGATGCATCTGATGAATATGATGAATATAATGCATTATATGCACGAGGCACACAAAAGCATAGCATATATGACAATTGCATTAGCCAACTCGAAATGTTTTGCCAAAGCTTTAACACTGTAGCGTAGGGTTCGACGTGTGCATCAATAATGCATAATATGTCGGTGCATGCGGGATGTTTGGAACGCGTTATATTGATTGTACGCACAACTGCAAAATGCTTCTGGAGCACGTAATCATACACAATGAATGCAACAACCATTGTCATCACTGCAGATGTTGTTGCTTGATGGCGATATATCGACTGTTTCATTGGCCTCATCATCGTGAGCATCACACGATACAACACGTGACGATAAGGAGCTCAATTGACCAATCGATGCAACTCCTTAGGCATGTGTATGCATACCGCTGCATTATATGCATTATAATGCATCATATGCATATAACGCATCTCATATAAGGCTGGCATTTTACCGGGTAAAGGATTTTCGGCCTTGGTAATACCGGTAAAATTACCGGTAATACTTTACTGGGTAATACCGTGGTAATACCGACGTGCGAGGGACTCTCAAAACCTTGCCCACGAGGCCATTCTCTCTACACACACTTTTGCGCACTGCCCCCACGAGGCCATTCTCTCTACACACACTTTTGCGCACTGCCCCCACGAGGACATTATCTATACACACACTTTTGCGCACTGCCCCAAATGTCCGATTCCGACATTTTTAAATGGGTATGGCACCGCCACGCAGGCCCGTCAACGAAAATGTTGAGTAAAGTTTCGATGAGACGAATTCACGGAACCACTACCCATGGATGGCGGCTGGTGACCTGGTATGGTAGTCACGGATTCATGGTAACACAGGGGTAAAATGGGGTAAAATCGTGATTCCAGGTGGTAATACCAATGGTAATACCAAAATGGTATTACCAATGGTAAAGGATTTTGAGAATTTGGCACTTTACCACACTAGAGCATGGTAAAGGATTATGGGCCTTGGTATTACCGGTAAAATTACCGGGTAATACCGGTAAAGGTATTACCAGTGGTAAAACCAGTGCCAGCCTTAATCTCATATGCATATAATGCATAGAATGCATATAATGCTGCTAATGCATCATATGCCGCGAATGCATATGCTGCATCATATACATGTAATGCATCATATGCAACATATGCATATAATGCATTATATGCATAAGATGTATATGATGCATCATATGCATATAATGCAACACATGCATCATATTCATCATATGCATATGATGCATCTGATGAATATGATGAATATAATGCATCATATGCACGAGGCACACAAAAGCATAGCATATATGGCAATTGCATTAGCCAAATCGAAATGTTTTGCCAAAGCTGCAACACTGTAGCGTAGGGTTCGACGTGTGCATCAATAATGCATTATGTCGGTGCATGCGGGATGTTTGGAACGCGTTACATTGAGTGTATGCACAGGCGCACAACTGCAACATGCTTCCGGAGCACGTAATCATACGCAATAAATGCAATAGCCCTAGTAATCACTGCAGATGTTGTTGCTTGATGGCGATATATCGACTGTTTCATTGGCCTCATCATCGTGAGCATCTGAATACGCCACTTGCTGATATAGATATCGCTCGTATCAACACATGCATATTCATCATATGCCAAAGCTACAACACTATCCCATCGATTTATCCATTTCTAAATCTACCGCTATTCACTGCATCTCAAAGTGTGCCCATGAATATATAACCGCCTCTTTCAGTTTTATTCAAAATACCACCGACAAGCTGCTATGGCAACCAAGAGGTATACAACATTACCCTGGAGGACTAAATAGTGACAATGCCAAGAAACATGCATCAGCAAGTCAGGATGATCCGTGTGTTCGATCCACTTGTTTCAATCATTTAAAGCAAGTTCAATTACAAGCATTCACGACCCAAACAAATAATTTCATGCTACAGTGTTAGTATTCATGTTACAGAGGTGTATTAATGCCCAGGGTTTTTGCCAAACCCAACCCGAAACCGGGAATGCGACTATCTAAGCATATGCAAGTTTATTCCAGCTGAAACTTTGGAATACTACAAACTATCCATTTTAACTGTCGCCACGTGGAATGCGTTCCAGCTCAGCAGTAGATCTTTTGAGGGATGGACTTGTTCGAAGACACCTGTCAAAAAACCCGCATCCACACCACGGTAGTAAGCAACGTTCTAGGGCCAGCCCGTCGAGAAAAATACACAACACCCTTTATTCACTCTACTTCTTATCAGGCCACTATGAGGTCTCCGAAAAATAATCCAGATCAATGCCGATGCGATGCAGGCCAAGGTACAAAAGGGAAGCATAAAAGATTTTGGGACGCGATATGCGTATTATCATATGCACCTGAAACGGTCACCAGCACTTTTTCCCCACACCAAGCACTTCGAAAGTCTTCACGTTTTCCTGCGGCACTGAACAGCATCAATATTTTAGAGAACAAGTGGTCATGACTCCTAAGTGCTGATGAATCCGAAGTGCGATGACGCGCCACTGTTGGGGTGTCATGTGCCTGTACAGTACAAGTTTAAGTGAAGCGGAAATTAACTTCTTCGCGCGCCTCGAGAAAGAAGGGACCCACATTACGTCGTTGGTAAACCACGAGGACGTTGAAGTGCATGCCACTCTGGGTATTGTCTGCGCTGTCCGCAAAGCAAAGGTCAACTCACTCTGCAAGGCAATCACCACATTGCAATTTTTTTCTTCTAGCAATGAATTCAAATGCAGCAAGGACCAACGCGCTTGTGTGCGTAAGGCCCGCTTGTGTCTATCCTTTATATGCACTGGATACCCACTACCAGAGTGGCCGCATGCTGCCCCACAAGCAACATCTAAAAGGTGGTGTCAGACCAACAATGAATTTTACAACCTTAACGACGATTATCTCCTAGCTGCAGCTGGATACAAAATCAAATTCAAGTTGGCAGCTGTACCACTGTGGTTAATATCACCGGATGCATGCCTAGCCGAGGACGCCGCCTCCGATGAGGAGTGGTTCGCAGCGCAAGCCCTCGCCGTGATGCCGCAATCTCCAGGTGCGCACTGTTGGGCTTAGGCGTGCGCACCCCATCCGTGGCCATCCCAATGCAATTGAGTGACCCATATACCTAGTTGCGGCTTTGTGTATGTGTGTGTATATTAGCCATATACCCTTGATTAGTGTGCCACAAGCCGTTCGCTGCCAATGTAATGCATGTAGTATAGTGCAGTATTACATATGTAAGAGTGGCGTATCAAATATATACAAGTGGATTATATACCCAGTGGCAAGCCGCTCGTATGTGCAAGATCGATCAGCTTGGGGAAGGCAAGCTGCAGTGTGTGGGATGGCCGTGTATGCCTGGCGCAAACAGGCCATGACATGGGCCCTCAAAACACTATAGATCCCGTCACCGAGGACGCCGCCTCCGATGAGGAGTGGTTCGCAGCGCAAGCCCTCGCCGTGATGCCGCAATCTCCAGGTGCGCACTGTTGGGCTTAGGCGTGCGCACTCCGCCATCCGTGGCCATCCCAATGCAATTGAGTGACCCATATACCTAGTTGCGGCTTTGTGTATGTGTGTGTATATTAGCCATATAGCCTTGATTAGTGTGCCGCAAACCGTTCGCTGCCAATGTAATGCATGTAGTATAGTGCAGTAATGCGCCATTCGGTATGGTGTTCGCGTCACGGTTTGGAATAATTAAATATAGATCCCCCCACCCCCCTTTCCACTTACACTCTCTCTTTCGCGTTTTGGATTTATACCGGAGCGGAGTAGACACTTGACACTATCGACTACGTAACCATAACCTTCAGGTTTCTGCCGTGTGTGATACTCGTGAAGGTATCGACTGATTAGACCGATTGATTAATTCAGTCAGTGACATGAGCGACAAAAACCAAATCAGTTCATGTCACCGACTGAATACGATGTCACCAACCGAATACCAATTAATTCAGAAAACTCTCTCACCTCGCCCATCACATATATAAATAATAATTTATTGCGGTGGGGGGCGACGTATATTAATATTACCGCCAGAAGTTAAGGATATATAATTATATATATGATTTATGGTATATATAATTTATATAACATATTTGCTTGAAATTTCTTGGCGCTTCGCGATAAAGAGG
>LGRX02012546.1:0-46893 GCA_001247695.2 Cymbomonas tetramitiformis
AGTATGCTTGTTGGAGTTCTTTGTGCGTGATTTCTGCCAATAGTCTTGCGGCGGCCGTATCGGGGATTTTAGGGCTATCCTTGAGATTGTCAGTGAGCCACTGTGGGAGTTCATCTGGCTCATTCGGGTTAGTAGAAAATAATTTTTATTTTTGTATTCATCTAGTGTTGTGTTTAGTCTTTCTGATCTTGTCTCAGGTATCTTTCCATCACTACCTGGGGTTGCGGCTGCACCTTTTTCAGTAGGTTTCATCTTTCCCATGACTGTGTCTAGAAACCTCGAAAGGTTAGTTGAGAAAAGATGCTGCAGGGCTTCCTTTTCTCGAAGTTTGCGTCGTTCAATGTCTGTGTCTCTGCTTTTTTGAAAAGCATTTCTGATTATTACATAATTTTCATGTAACCGTAGTCTCCATGTGGTTGCTGTTTCATTATGTTTGGGTTGGAGCAAGGCAAACGGTAGTGTGCGGGCAGCCTTTTTGGCTTGCTTTGGAATGTTACTAACATGAGTTCTTGTGTCCAAATATTTGATGATGCGGCGTACTGTGTTTAGCCATTTGTATATATAGTTAGATACTGCGGATGGTCTTTCGGACCTCCCAGTTTTGTTCAGATTCTTGGTGCCAAAGGCGTCACTTGCCGCCTGATGTGCCAATTTGTGCAGGGTATCCCATGTCGCGTCAGGTTGCATTTCCTTGAGGCCAGTGTCGTCGTTTCTAGCTGCTTCCAAACCATTTTCCATTTCGAGTGTACTATGTAGTCTTTCAGTGTAAGACACCCAGCCTGTAGCGTATTGGAATAAATGGGTTGTGCAGTCTATTTTTTCCGAATGCATCTCAGATCCGTATAGGCTCCAGAATTTAGCGGGCATATGGGGTTGTAGAAGGATATCCCAGCAGGTCATGTAATCATCTGTGCTAGATTTCGTGATTTTCTTAACTTCCAGTGAGCTGAATGAAAGGTGTCGCTTGAGGTAGGCATTTACATCTTTCCTATTTAGTAGATGAGGTGAACCTATATGCCAAATGTTATCTTTGACGTTATGACCTAAGTTGAGACCACCTTCTGGCATCCCCTTTCCTCTAGAGAGTAAGTGAGCTGCATGCCATGGGCTATTGAGGTGAATCCACCATTCCTTGGGTTTGTTGTGCCATTTTAGACATTGTTCCATGTTGTCTGTCTTTTCATTTTTTGCTATGAGCTTGTTCACTGTTATGGGGCTGCCGTCTGTATTATCCCGTCTAAGATCGAGATCAGTGGTGTCACCCTTGATGGTGTTGATAGCGGCTCTAGCTTTGTTTTTATTGATGCACGCGTGCACAAGTTCATTTGTGCTGTATCCGTTTGCTTCAAGGAGTCCTACAATATCTTTCTTGTTTATTTTCCTTTTTGTATCCTTATTTTTGTTTGTCATTCTGATTGGGTACCCTGGGTACTCATCATGTGTGGTTTCCATGGCACCATTAAATCTAGGTGTTGGCAAAGTTGTATCGGTAGAAATCTCCGGTTTGGTGTCGTTTTGAGGGAGCTTAAATTCAGCCCATACTATCCCGTGGTCGGAGATGATATAAGGGTTTTCCTCCGTCCATCCAGTTTTAACTGTTAATTCTGCCATAGTTGTGTTGGCCATGATATGGGTAAGTTTTGCTTTTGAGTTTTTGGATATAACATGTGTGAAAATCTCCGTGTTTGGATTACGGTCCATTATCAGTTCATTAAGAGAACATCTGTCATTGTTGAAATAAGTTAAAAGATGCTTATTCTTCTCAACATGCTCTTGATATGACATGTAATTTCCACCTGACACCCGCTGATTTGGGGTAATGGTACAGTTTTTGTCACCTATCTCTATGTAGGCCTTTTTTGGATTATTTCCTGCCTTTCCTGCCCAGTCAGTTAGTGTGTCATATAATTCCATTTGTTCATCTACTAGTGTGGCATCATTCATATAGCCACTAGCTATGTAAAGCTCAAACCCGTTATTTCCTGAAAATTTGGTCATTACTGCTCTCTTTGCGTCTCCATCAATTGTGGTAACCGAGGTGGAAAGTGGTAAGCTTTTCGGGTTCCATAGGATCATGGAACCAATGGAAGCTCTTTCATTTACATGAGATGTGCGGAATTGAATTCCTTTTTGTGTCATTAGGGTTTTTATTAATGCAAGGTTTTCAGTATTCACCTTGGTTTCTGATATACATATTATATCGGCCCGTCTGTCAATTAAAAGATTGCATATTGTTTCTAATTTAACCAAACTGTCTTTATCTTCTTTGTGGTGTCGGAGGCCTCTCATATTCATACCCATTATAATCAAATTGTCAGAGTGTTGTGCTATTTGTAGTTTTGTAAGTCGGTCTAACTCTTCTGACTGTTTAGTGACGCTTTTGTGTTTTGCTTTTTGTAGTATGCATCTGCCATCTGCGTCATAGATGTTCTCACAGTCAAAGATTTTGTTTGTGCATTTGGTTTTAAGGATTATTCTCTTTTGTTTGTGAGAGTGTTTCCTGCGGTATCCATATGTGCGAGGTTCGCAAGAGAGCTTTCCTTTGCCTGAGATGAAGTGATTATAAGCAGTGTAGATGGGTCTACCGTCTTTGTTTTCAGGATTTGGCTTTGTTGGATGTGCATCAACTTTCGGGAGGTGAGTTCTTAAAGAGTGTCGTATGGTCGAAATGGCTTTGTTATTTTCGTGTTTGGTTATCCTAGCTTCTCTGCCCGTTTGTGGTAGAATTCTAATATTTAGGTTTTCAAGTTCGTATAGTAGATCTCTGTTTAATTGTGCTGCCGAGAAGAATTTAGTGTTGTGCAGGATGTGAAAGGCTTTGTGAGCTAGTGTAAAATTGAAAATCCCCATGTTGTTCGGATGTACTCCCAGTTTCAAGGTTATGCTGTGCGCACTCAGGTCTTGAGGGAGGAGTGTGAGAATATCTTTTTGGTGTTTATTGGTAGGGATATCAAAATCACAATAAATAATCTTTCTTTCTGGAATGATGTGGACTGCAGTTGACCATATTTCATTGATCACAAGAAGATGGATTTGAATGTTGGTGTTATCCGTGTTCGAGGTGTGATGATATTTCCTATGTGATTCGATGGTTTCTGAAACAATTGTTTCATTAGTGGTGTGTGTCTTCCATTTCAGCTTAAAAGTTTCTATCAGAGTTTCGATCTGTTTTTTAGGTGTGGCACCTCTACGTGTGAGGACATGGTGGGCAGGTGAAGTCATATTAGAGCCGCTGATTGCAGCGTCATTTCCAGTGGGCTCCAGGTTTTTGAGCTCCAGCGTGTTGCGGGTATTATTGGCCGTCAGCCCTAATTCTTTCCTCATTTCTAATCGATATTTATGTATTTCCTTTTGCATTGTTATGTCGCCATACTCCCCACTACATAGGTCACATTTTAGGTGCTCGAAAAATGTGGTCTGATGTGAACCTCTGTTCCATTGGGCCCATCTGAAGGCGGTTTTTGCTACCCATGTGCCACAATTGTATATATCTGTTTGAAATGTATCCTTGCTAATAGTAACTGTGAATTCCTTAAATTCTGTGGTGGCTTTGAGATTTTTCAGCCAGGTTGTGAGTGCTACCACAATCATATTTATGGTTTCTCTTTCGGCATTATCTCCAAAAGGGTCATATATGTAAGCATCTATTTTCCGGATGATGATAAGCGGATCATTATGAGACGCCAATGTATATTGTCACACACGCCTATTTGTGTGTGGCCATATTTTTTGAGTCTGCTGTTAATGAGTTGTGTGAGTTTTTGGTCCTCCACTGTCATCTTCAGCATCATGTCCGTGAGGTCCATGGGGGCAATGGTACTCGGGTCTCGTATTTTCATGGCATCACCAACATGAGTTGCATTTAACCACCCCTTTTCCGAGAGAAGTGATTCCGTAGCCATTATATTTTCATCTACTGCATTATCTACGGTGCCTGCTCCACCGCTTAACATCTGATCAGGTTCAGGCATATTATGTTGTTCGGTGACGTTATTCTGTTTTCGGTGAATTTTATGTTTCGTTATTCTTAGAGGTGATTTCATTTTAGATTTCTTTGTATTTTGGGTCCGTGTCCTCTCCCAAAGCCATGCAATTTTGGGGTTTTGAATCATGTATTTCAAGGCGCTCTTGCTTATCCTTTTGCAGGCCTTAGGTCTCTTGTGGGCTAGGTGTATTATGACTCTAGGCCCCGGGAAATATTGTTTAGGGTACAACTTCATTTTGCTAAGTCCCGTCATTAGGTGGAAGAGCATAATAAAAGTCCCATGAGAGGTTGCTTGCAGTTCCGCTTGTGTTTTGATATAGTTTATCTCACATCTCAAAAAATGCCGCATTATGTAATATGTCATAATCATGCTGCCGCTTATGTCTTTGTCAGTTTTCATCTCCATATAACAGCATTTAAATTAGCCTTATGCCGCATCGTGTTTATTGGACTCAGAGCTTGTTTATCCGAAGAGCGCTTCAATATTTTATCCGTCCTTATAAGGTTAGCTGCTTTCCGTTCTGAAGTGTTTGAGGGCCGTGATAAGTTGACCATAAATGGAAATTTATTTTGGTGCCTTATAGTTATTTGATACATATATTGTGTTAAATTTACAGCCCGTATTTTGAGGTTAAATGCATTCCATTTCAAGTTATTTGGAGACCGAGATAAGTTTACCAGAAACCACTTAAGGTTATTAGCAGACCTCATCGGGTCGTCTATGAGTTTGTTTAAGTTTGCTGCAGGCCATATCAGTTTAACTGTGAGCCGTATTAATTTACCTGCAAACCGTATTAAGTTATCTATATGCGGTTTGAAGGTAGCGGTAAACTGTATAAAGTTATTTGCAAGCCGTATAAAGTTATCTACGGGCCATATTGAGTTTTTAGTGAACCGCGTTAAGTTATCTCCGTCCCATAATAAGTTTATTGTTGCTTGTATTAAGAGGACCGCGTGCCACTTAAAGTTTATTAAGTGTTGTGTGAAATTATCCGCATACCGTGTTAAATTTTCTGCAAACCGTAACGTGTCTACTGTAGCCCATATCAAGTTATCTGCGTGCCGCTTTGGGCTTTCTGCGGTCCAAACAGACTGCCGTATCAAAGTTTCATACATGTGTGTTAAGTTTACATGAAAGTGTGTCAAGTTATCAGTCTGGCATATGTTATCAGACTGCCGTGTTAAGTTAACACATATGTGTGTTAAGTTGCCATATTGTTGCCTTAAGTTTACAGCCCGCCGCGTTCGGTTTGAGGACTGTTTTCTTAAGCTATCAGAGGTGTATATTATGCTAACAGACTGTATTGTCACACTACCAAACCAGCACTTATTAGTGGCATAGAAACTAGTTAAGTTACTAACATTTTTAGTGACTTCTATGTATGTGTTTGAAAAGTTTACCGTACTGTTTGTTTTCCGACCTAACAGGTGTTTAACTATATTTGTGACCTTATTATTAAGCTGGTTAGTACTGCCCTCCGCAGTGAGTGTACACACAGTATGTCTCACCAGACTGGTGGGTGTGCTAGCAGTTGACTTGTGAATTTTCACAGACAGGGTGAGAAAGTTGGAGTTCAAATTGAGCAGGGCAAAAAATAAACTGACACTACTGGCTTGTTTAAGTCGATTGTAAACAGAGGCAGCACAATTTTGAGTTGGAAAAGAAATGCAGGTGTGTGCTGGAGAATTAGCATAAGGTGGAACTGTGTGAACAGCTCTGAGATGCCGTGTGAATGTTTTACTTCTATCACTCATACTTAGAGTGTGGTGCTGTGTTACACGATGAGCACTATCAGGCAGCTCTGAAATTAACAATTGAAAGCCGATCAATGTCTGGTGGTGCCAGGGAGAGTACAACCTAGATGTCAGCTTTTCAACACAATGGCAAGCTGAGATCTTTCGGAGAGGAGGGGCAGGAGAATTAAGCCTCAAAGTCCATATCTTCCAATGCTTTAAACCTGTTTTGCAACTCAGCTCCTTCTTGCTGAGCAATTTGAGTGCTCCCAAGATTTTCTTGGCAACGTCGCTTGCCCCAGCAACCAAAACAACTTGCTCGCCGCCTCTCGTCGCCACATAGAAGAGATCACAGCAGTGCTGCACACAAATTTTCCGGTGCGTTAGTAATGCTGTTTTATTAGGGTGTCTGCGGGAAAATGCAAGTGTCGCAACGTTGTTATTGTAGTCAGCTTTTGTCAAAGCTTTGCGATGTTCCTTTCCGCGAAAACAATGCTCACGTGAATTTTCAGGTGCTACCATAATTTTCCGGTGCTTTAGCGGTGTTATTTCGCTGGAATGTCTGCGAAAAAATGGAAGTGTTAAAACGTTTTGGCAGTCAGCTTTTGTCAGGGTTTCGCGGTGCTTCTTTCCACAACAGCAATGGGCGCGTGAAATTTCAGGTGCTACCATAATTTTCCGGTGCTTTAGCGATGTTATGTCGCTGGAATGTCTGCGAAAAAATGGAAGTGTTAAAACGTTTTGGAAGTCAGCTTTTGTGAGGGTTTCGCGATGCTTCTTTCCACAGCAGCAATGGGCGCGTGAAATTTCAGGTGCTACCATAATTTTCCGGTGCTTTAGCGATGTTACTTCGCTGGAATGTCTGCGAAAAAATGGAAGTGTTAAAACGTTTTGGCAGTCAGCTTTTGTGAGGGTTTCGCGATGCTTCTTTCCACAGCAGCAATGGGCGCGTGAAATTTCAGGTGCTAACATAATCTTCCGGTGCTTTAGCGATGTTACTTCGTTGGAATGTCTGCGAAAAAATGGAAGTGTTAAAACGTTTTGGAAGTCAGCTTTTGTCAGGGTTTCGCGATGCTTCTTTCCACAACAGCAATGGGCGCGTGAAATTTCAGGTGCTACCATAATTTTCCGGTGCGTTAGCGACTCAGTGTAATTGCAGGAGCCAATTTCAATCCTCGCGAAACCAGAAGTTTCCCATACTTCGAATTGCGTTTTGATCTCAGCGCTGCGGAGTTTAATCTCTTCCAGGGTGGCAGCTTTATCCCAAGCTTGCCCTGGCGCGCTTTCTTGCTCTGCTTCCATATCTGTTTCAATTTGAGTAATGGACAAACACACAAGCAAGATCGTGAGGATGTTTCGCGTATAGCGTCGTTTGTGAGGCGTGTTTATTTTCGTTTGGTTTACGATGTTGTTTTGCGTTTTCGGTATTTGGTACCTCGCGAGCGCAGAGCAGAGCTCTTTGCTCACTTCACCAGGCTTATTTTTACGTGCCTTCCCCGCAGAGATTAACTCGTTGGGCTCAGACACGGGTTAGCGAAAGAAAATCATAGCAGCAGTTTGCGGAAAGGGCATAAGTAAGACAGGGTTTAAGCATATTTAACAGTACAGGAAGGCGCAACTCACGCTGCAAAAAACAGCGCGCTTTTACCTTCGCTTTTATCTTCCTCCAGCTTCGAAAAACCTTCAGAAAATATTATATCATAATATTATTTTTCAGAAAAACATTTTCAGGTTCGCCTCATAGGGCGAACGCTTTTTGTTTTGACCACGTCTTCACGGACTTCACCACGTCGTGATTTTTTTTTCTCGCGACTGACAAGTTTAACCACAGACTCGTTTCCTAATTAACGACCAATTTACCACTAACAACATGTCTACTTCATCAACCAAACCACGCGGAGTACTTAGGGGTTTGCTCACCCCGAAGCCATCTTCGCCCGCGACTTCTACGCGTTCGGTGTTCTCGCTGAACCTGCGGTCGTGGAAGACCCGATTTTGAGCACTTTACAATTCACAACAGATTCGTGTCCTTGTTCACGACCATAACACAACACCTCTTCTACGAAACCACGCGCGGTCAGCTGTGCTTTTCGTACGACCAACTGGCTGGTCGTACGCCGTTTTTGACCTTACCTCCGCTTTCCCCGTGAAATTTGACCCCGATTTCACTTTTCCATCACTCGATTTGGTTAATTTTACGGAAAGTTACGTCGACACCAAGAACCCAAACGCACTCTCGACTTTCTGGCCAGCAGCACCGCTCCTGGCGGGAAGACCGTTTGCCGCACGACGTTTGCTGGATTTGACACTGTGACACTCAAAACTGTCACATGTCACTTCCTATGGTAGGCTGGGTGACCGTCACCAGTAGACGGGAAACACCCGTTAGGTATTTATGTATGCCTCTGATTTATCTATCACACTTTATCGTTCTGATTCCGTAACCCTTAACTCAGGGGTTATCTCTCCAGTTAGATATATATTACCTCAGCACTATGTATCCATCCGGGTTTTTCGAGTGTGCAGTTTTTTAACATATTTATTCGAATCGTGCCACTCCAGTATATGGGACACAACCCGATTCGGGTGCATTTTAGGAACATAATCCTCGCGACAAGTCATTTTTGAATCATTATACACGAGTGACGTCAGACTGTATAAATGACATGAAACGTGTTTTTCGTATCAGAATTCAGGAGTGACGTCATCCACGAGGTTTACGATATCAGTCGAGTATACTAAATTATCACTGGACGCGCTTTCCGGAACCGATCGGTGAGTATCGTGGCGTTCTTATATATTTTCACTTTTCGGATTCGACCGTATTGAAACGTGTGTAATATATAATTCATATTTTTGTGACTCGCGTTGCACATGAAGGAAATACGGTGAACGAGCTCGTGCTATAAATCGTCGTATCCAAGATTCGGCCGTTATCCTACGACAATAGTACAGCAGGCAGCAAATCGGTAAGTCTTGCGAATCATCGCGAATATATACGTATAGTATAAATTCCGAGAACTGATGCAATTAAGAATAGGCCGGTGTTCTTCTGTTGTTCGTCCAATATCCTATACATCGTCGTATATAATATTTGGCAGTGATCATATTACAATTGTACGACGAGCGGTAAATGGATAAGCCATGCGAATCATCGCGGAAATATAAATATTACATGAGTCCCGATGACTGATGCAATTTGGAATGGGCGAAATTTCATGTATCATTGTCCATTATTTTACAAATGACGATCGTCGCCTTGGGGCGCATCATGGCTCGAAGAACCAGAGTGCTGTCCCATGACGAGAGATCGTAACGATGCCGATCATGCGCGATGCGCACTTCATGTAGAAATCATGCGCCCCACTTAGAAGAGCAAAACATATGTGAAAAACAACACGCAGTTTTCAGATGGGGGCTCCGTTTGAAGAAGGAGAATTGATGTTCCAGAACGTTTAATATTTTTTTGATTACGAAGACCCTGCACAGCGCAAAAAAAAAATTGGTTTACATTTGCGGAGGAACGAAGCGTGCCCTTTCTTCTGCGTGTTGTGTTTACGCGGGTACGTTACCCGATCTTGCCTAGGAAAGTCGTCACAGTGGTGCCACAGGAGTTGGTAGGAGCTGCTTAGAAGTGCAATTTTTTTGGATGCTGAAACGCTTTGAGGTGTTAACCAAGGGTCAGAATTAGTGTTTAGAATGAGATGTTTGAGGTCGCAAGTGTATTAGACAAGTATAGCCCGTTTTAGACCATGGAAATCGCGTTTGTGGCACAGTGTGCCACAGTAGGAGGTCCTCCATGGACTTTAATTTTTTTGGATGCTGAAACGCTTTGAGGTGTTAACCAAGGGTCAGAATTAGTGTTTAGAATGAGATGTTTGAGGTCGCAAGTGTATTAGATAAGTATAGCCCGTTTTAGACCATGGAAGTCGCATTTGTGGCACACTGTGCCACAGTAGGAGGTCCTCCATGGACTTTAATTTTTTTGGATGCTGAAACGCTTTGAGGTGTTAACCAAGGGTCAGAATTAGTGTTTAGAATGAGATGTTTGAGGTCGCAGGTGTACTAGAAGCGCGCAGCTCCGGTTTTGCCGAAGGTATGCATAGTTATCCTTCGGCGCACTGCGCCGAAGGTAAAGAACAGGTAACTTGCACATTTTCCTTCTTTGCCTTTGCCTGATGAACAAAATGTCTTTTGTGTGGTGAATAATACCAGGCATGGAGGAAAATAGCGTCAACGAAACCGACGACGAGGATTACATCCCCGGGTTGAGCGAAAAGCGACGAGTGGAGGAAGGACAGCGATCAAGTACGTAGAACATCACAACTCTAATTTATGTGCAATAAATTAGTATCACATTTCTTTTTATGTGCCTATTATAGGTTCAATGTAGTTATGGTCCCACCATATGATGTTTTTACAGTAGCGAGGAGGCTCCGCACACACTTCCTCGCGCGGCACACCTGCCGTTTGCCCTCTCGGCATTGGTTTTATCCTTGCCCTCTCGGCTTCGGTAATTTCCGAAATCCTTGCCCTCTCGGCAACCGCCCTCATGACATTCTTCTGAGCCACTTGGCTTTAGTATTTATTAATTGCCCTCTCGGCCTTTGCCCTCACGGCTCAACAACGTTTCTCCTAGCCCTCTCGGCTTGTGACTAGCTGTGGCGCCCTTCGAAATCCAAGGAGTTAGAGCCCCCTGATTTGCAAGAGAGCGCTCTCCTGTTGGGACTCGAAGCTAAGGAGCCTAGCAAAAAACACCTGGTTTAGCTGTGGCGCCCTTCGACCTTACAGGAGTTAGAGCCCCTTGCTTAGCAGGAGAGCGCTCTCCATGGACTAGAAGCTAAGGAGCCCGGCACAAGTAATAACTACGCTGATGTAAGGACAAATGATTCGTGTAACCTTTGCGACAACTGGTTGTATACATACTGAAGCGGTTGTTTGTATTTGGTGCTTTATAGGAGGAGGAGGAATGCCAGCTACGAGAAGCAAGAGAGGGCGCGACCAATCATCGCCTGTGAAGGAGTTCGTGGAAGCACGGAAGGGGGCGCTGGCACGTGCGGAAAAACGCAGGTGTGGTACACGCGATGCTATAACCAATGAAGGCGATGGTGCTAGTGGTGGCTCTGAGTCCGAAGATGACACGAACGAACCTGCCCAATCTGGCCTGCCTCCGCAAGCTCGCGAGTGCGGTGTAAGGGGCGAAGGAAGTGAGATGTCTCACAGTGGAGGTTCGGCCAGCAACGGGACCGGGATCAGGAGCCACGACGAAGAAGGGGGTAATGGAGGAACGGTAAATTCCCATTTCCATCGTGTTTAGTTCTTTACGAGGAGCACACGTGACCGGTGTACACGTGGGAGGTGTGGGTGACATAGGTACCTTCCTCGCAACCTATAAAAAAAAACGTTGTCGGGGGAGAGTAAGCATGCGCAAGGCGAGATACTTGAAACGTCTAGAGAAGGATTTGCGTGAGAAAAATACGTGTAGAGAAGGATTTGCGAAGACCACACCCTTGGCAGAGCCTGAAGTCGTAGCCGAGCATGTTGTCCTAGCACAACCTCCAGTCGTGGCAAAGCCTACAGGCCTTCTAGTCCCTACACGATCCGGAAGCCAGTCGCACTTCATATCTTTGAACACATGGGTTGGAGGTAAACAAGTTGGTCCAGTGACTTTAGGTGGTGACACTACAGCGTTAAGTGCGATAGACAAGCTTCACAACAAGCGTCCCGGAGTTAAGCACGTGCACTACGTAGCTAGTAAAGTGGGTATGCGAGAGGTGGAGTATCGAGATGTGGTTCGCACACCGAGTACGAATAGTAAAGCTGGAACTTTTGGAAAGGTGTCAACCAATATGCTTCTAGGAGTGCAACATGTTGTCTTAAAGGAGTTTAAGGAGGGCCGGTACACGGATATGCTTCATGAGATGCTATTTGCCATAGTTTTAAGCAAAGGCAGCACTCACGTGTTCCCACCACTAGGGTATGGCCTCCGAAACTGCAAGGGGCACGTTTATCCTTTCGTCGTCTTCCCTTATGGAGGAAACACATTATGGGACTTTATCAAAGAGCACAACCCCTCACCTTCCCTTAGGCGAGACATTTGCCTTCAACTTTTGAGTGGCGTGAAGGATATGCACGCGCTTGACATCGTTCACGGTGATCTGAAAGGGAATAATGTGCTAGTTCTTGAAAAAGCACTAGGTCTAAGTGGTGTCACTGTCTCTATCATCGACTTTAGTGTCACAAACACTGTAGACAAGACAACGTCCCTGTATGCAAACCTTAGCGAGGAAGAGACTTCCAAAAGGCTGAAACGTGCATATTGGATCGCGCCAGAGACAGGAAATGGATACTGTAAGAGCAAGTCATCGGATATGTATGCCGTAGGTTTCCTCTTGCTGGATGTGCTCATCCCCAAGAGTGCTGGGACCGAAGATGTTTATGAAATGAAGACAGAGTGTGAGACATATGCGCCATATGTTGATCGTGATATAGCCACCCACATCATGAATTGTTTTGGTGCAAGGAGTGCGAGACCGACAGCTAGTGTACTCTTCCAAGTTTTTAGTGACAGTATGGTAAAAGATGTTATTACTCTAGCGTAATTTTGAACTAATACGCGTAACTAGTGAAATATGTAAGAAGTGTATTAACCTTTTGTGTATCAAGACACGATAGTGTGTATGTATAAATTATGTGTACTATGGGAAGTTTGGTTTTTTGTGGAAACATATGACTATCGCACGTCTGTCGCTATATGTATCGTGTAACCATGAATATGAGTGTGCTTTACCGCCATGAATATGAGTGTGCTTTACCCCTGCAGGAAGAGGGAGCGCAGTCTCGTGGTATCTTGAGGGGTCGGTGCAGCAGCCCTTCAGACCCCTGTGCGATTGGAGGGGGCCTTTGAGGAAGTGGCAGTGGCACCTTTCTCTGCTACTAGGCCCAACCGAGCTTTCAAACCTGGGGGGGGACAACTGGACGTTCATTAAATTGACGCAGCTCGTACAGTTTGCTGTCGAAGATATGCATGATAACCACGCAAAACAAATGAGTGAGTTGATATCCGTGATGCAAAACAACTACACCGAGACACAAGAACACAACAGGCTGTTAAAGGAGCTCTTGAACAAGGAGGTTGTCAACAACCAGCCGGCACTAGCAAGTGTCCAAGGGGTAAGTATTTTCTCAAACTTGTGCTTGTGGCTTTAGTATACAACTTGAGATTATTGTATGGCGTATGTCTCTTGACAAGAGGTATGATATATTGTGCCTCAACCACGATGAGTGCTTGTCAGGGTAAAGAAATAGACACCAAGACGATCACGTTGGTCACCCGGTTATGCATGGAGAACCATGCTGAGGGATGGTATTTCCAAGATACGAAAGATTGCGTTCTCCTCCTGTTGAACGAACCCAACATTCTTAAAGCACGAACGAACCCGGAAACCAAGGCTAGATTCAAGGATCTACATGACAAGGTAAGTTATTTCTGATATGGCAAACGTGTTATGAGGGTATATTTGAAAGTGATATATGTGGAAGTGGTTTCAAAATGTACTTGCTGTGCAAATATAGGTCAATACTTCACAGCGCAATAACACGAGGCACATGGTGGCTAAGAAGGTTAAAAAGGTTGTGCCTGTTATCTACAATGAGTACTTTACGAGTACTGGTGGGAAGCTTGTCCCTAAGGCAAGTGTCAACTCCCTTCAAGGTAATTGGCTTCCCACGAATTGCGCCCATAGCGTGGCGCTTTGACTGCAATTGTGGCCTAAAGTGTGGTGCTTTGACGTTTGTACAAGGACTTTCGGGTTTATGTGTTTATGACTTCCTCGGCTTGATTTGTATATGCAGGCGGGGAGTGGCACAAGACCGCCAGTGATCCATTAGGGAACCCTCTATTTATGGAGGTGGTCCAACAAGTATTTCCACCGAGTAAAAAGCTAGGAAACCGAGGAGACCCAAGCTTATTGCAAAAATTCACCACCAAGACCATTGCGTTCTTATTACTTTGTGTTTATAGCAACTTGTTGTGCACAGAAGGCATCGGTGGGTGGGCCTTGGAATATCTCACGACCCATGCTCCTCAACGCTTGACAGCACAAGAAGCGCAGGTGAGGACATTATTGTATGTGTTCTGTGCAAAACCTTTGAATATGTGCTATCAACTTGTCCTAAGCAAATATTTATGGTATGCAGGTGGAGTCCGGTGCGTGGCTGGCTCAATCATATTGGGAGTGGGTGATTAAGGTGGAAGGTTATAACCTTACCACAAGCGCATTAGCTCCAAAGAGCAAAATAGCTTGGCCGATACCATCCAGCGATATGTCGGATTTGGCTGACTTGGAGGAGCCCTTCGAGCGCTGAGAAAGTTGAATCATAGTATCGAAGTAATAGTTGATCGTTGTGTAGTGTGACACTCACCCTGCTAGGTACTAGTACACACTCAGCTTGAAGTAAACCACAATAGTGGACTACGTGTACTCTTGGATATACATCAACTTATTTGCTCTTACAAGTCACATTAGTTTAGTGTGATGTAACACGCTTTGTAAAGATATGCACATTATTTGCTACATACTTGCATACTTTGTTGAAACTTGCATATATGTGGCTCATGTAATTCTAGCACATGTATGTGAGGGGTGTTTGTCCACTGTAACCATACAATATGCGTAAGATTGCTACATATTTACATACACCGGACACTGCAGCATATTTGCGACATGTGACTATTGCAAGCATATATGTGGCAAGTGTATGTTTTCTGCATAGTTACACGCCCAGGAATCTCAAGCATAATTGCAGTTTATGCATAATGTATGTATTTTTGCCAAGAGTGCATATGCCCAGCCTATATGTTGTAGGTGCATATTTGCTGCATATTTGCTGTAGGTGCAAATTTGTTGCATATTTGCTGTAGGTGCAAATTTGCTGCATATTTGTTGTAGGTGCAAATTTGCTACATATTTGCTGTAGGTGCAAATTTGTTGCATATTTGCTTCAGGTGCAAATTTGCTGCATATTTGCTGTAGGTGCAAATTTGCTGCATATTTGCTATAGGTGCAAATTTGCTGCATACTTACGGGATGTGAAGTCATAGTGCGCATGTTTACGGGGGCCGCATATATTGCATATACATTCGGCATCTGTCTCAACTACAAAAGAAATGTTAAGGGTGCCTACTTCCCACATATATATCAAATGTGTCTTGAATGTGGCAAATTTACATAAGCTATATTCCATTGTAAATTTACATAACCCGGAGTGATAGTGCGCATGTTTACAGCAGTTGTCTAAAACCCACAAATCTACGTAGACTATGCGGGTCGAAAAAACCCGGATGACTCTGCCAGGTTTGGCCCCACTTGCGCTTTATTTAGCCACTGCGAGATTGCCACCATGAGTGGCTAAGCTCGGACGCCTGGGATGGAGTGAGGCGCTCCGCGCGTGAGAGTGCCGGCAGTCACGGGTATGGCCTAAGTTTTATGGGTTGATTTACGGCACGCCGCGCCGGTTGGAAGACAATTTTCTTACGGGGCTTAACGTTGGACTGGTTTACGCTTTCTGGTTGGATCCCACACCGTTGCGTATCGGCCGCCGCTACCACACGACTTCCCGGAATTATTTGATCTCTCACGGCTGCCGTATCGGCGACCCACGCGTTTCTTGGCCGCCCGACACTGCCGCACATCTCACGTTTCATTGCCTCACTCCGCCCCTTCAGTCCTTCTCAGTATGGTAGCTTCTACTCGAGCCACCGCTAGCATGGCGAATCGCCGACGCGCACTAGCCACGATTTTTGATTCAGCAGCTGCGAGACACGCCAACACTCCAGCCACACCGCCGGCAGCTCAGCCGGCTGCCAATTCAGCAGGTGCTACGTTCCTTGCCTCGGTGCGTACACTTCAGCGGGAGCACTTCGACATGAAAGTCTCCAAGTCCGTTCGTCAAAAGTTGTTCGAGGACAAGAACGGGCGGTTTTCGGCGGCTGAGGGCCACGCGTCTGCGATCTTCGCCAGGATGGTCTCTGCGCTGCAGACGGCGTTTGTCACGGAGGACGTTGGTTTCGCACCCCTTTTCCTGCTGGACGATGCTACCCTTCCCATCCGCGTGGAGGCCAACGCCTTATTGTTCTCCACGCTCGAGCTCATGGTTGACCCCGCGTCGCCGGCAGCGGACTGGATGGACTCCTCGCACTCCACATTCCCGAACGACGGTAAGCGGGTGCTTCTCGAGTTTGCCCGCCGCATGATCCCAGCGGGTGACCCCTTTCAGGGCCAGGCGGACATGTTGGGCATCCGCGTCTCTGCGGGCGTGGACCCGCATGACAAGATCGGCGACTTCAACGCCGCTCTGAAGGCTGCGAGGACGCGGGCGACACTCCACGATGAGGACGTGAAGGCGCTGTTCATCAAGTCCCTCGACACCGTCTTCTACCAGCCGGTGGTATCACGGTTGCTTCTCCACGATCAACGAGCCGCTCACGACCTCCTCACGATTCAACAATGGGTGCGTGAATGCTACTCCGAGCACGTGCGGGCGGGCACCGCCACGGCGTCCGCACACCGCTACTCTCACGGCACGCATTTCATGGAGGGAGCCGCCGATGACTCCGGTGGACCCGGTGAGCTCGCGGACTTGAGGACGATGGTCCTCGACTTGAAGCGTCAATTAGCCGCATTCCTCGACACCGCCGAGTCCGGACCGGCTCCGCGGGGGTTTACTCCTCGCGCGGACAAGCCGGACCGCCGCATCAAGACTCGTTTCGCGGCCTCGCCCCTCCCCAAAGGGGGCAATTGGTCTCAGTCCATCTCCAAGAAGGTGGCCTTCCATCGCGACACCGGCGCGACCGTGCCGTACTGCCAAAATCAGGTGTGCGCGAAGGGCAAGGCGCGCCATTGGCATCGGGACTGCCCGAACGGAGGCCGGACCGGGCTCTCGGCCTACGCTTTCGCTGAGGAGGCCGAGAACTCGGTGTTGGCCGCAAAATTTCAACATGCCATCGACCACGACGACGCCGAAGAGTTCGACGCCCTTTGCATGCTCGCGGGCGGGAAGCCGGACATCTTCGCCGACCTCTCCGCGTGCTCATTCTGCGAGGAGGACGGTGAGGCCCTCGTGTCCGCCGTCACCGAGTTCTCCGAGTTGGCGCGCGCGGCTGGGGATTCGACATTCAACGTCAACACCTTCACTGCCGACTTGCCGGTGGTGTCGGAGCCGCCCGCACACTCACCGCCCGCGTCGATTGAGTCCGAGGAGGAATGGACCGGTCCGCCGAACCCCTTCTGCCCTCCTGTCACCCGCACGTTTGCCGACTTCATTGAGAGCACAGGGATTGCGTTGGTGCCCGATGAGCCGGCCCCGAGCATGAATTTGCTCTCCGCGGTTGAGGGGCCGGAACGCGTGATCGACTACAAGCCCGCGACTTACGCCACGAGCGACGATGACGACGAAGATGCCTCGGTGACACCGCCGCGGCCACGGTACGGCTGCGGGAACGGCATTCCGAGGTTCGCGAGGTCTCTCCTCACTTCCTCCTTGGTGTGCGCACTCTTTATAATTTGTGCCACCGCCGCACCGCACGCCGTTGCCGGTGTCGGTGGTGCCGGTGCGCGCACGTGCACGGGTCCACCGGTCGGTGGTGCTACGTGGACTGACTCGGCAGTCCCGGCTGCGGAGGCTTCGCCAGCTGACGTGATTCATGACATGCCGTGTGCTATTCCGCCTCGTCGCCAACGGCGGGAGCAGAGACGGCAGGGCCTCTATATGGCTCCAATGCCGTGGCATCCCGGGCCGCCGCCGCCTGCCGAGCTGTTTGAGGACGGTCCTCCACTGTCGCCGGCGTCGTCTTCGGATGACGAGGCCCCGCCGTCGGGCAGCACTTGGCAGCACCCCGGTGCAGTGCAGCCTCCTGTGATCGAGAATTCAACAATTTCTTCTACGAATGATTCACCACCGGCCCCGGGGGCCGGCAACTACTTCACCCTCACGCTGCTACGAGCCGGACCGCCAGCTCCGAAGACCTCCAGTGGCTGAGACAGATCACACCGTGCCTGCCTAGAGATTAGCTATAGTATAGCTTCCTAGATGTGCAGAAGAGCTCTCTGGATTTGAGCTGTGTTTAGGGTTTTGGCAATTAACAGCAGTATCTGACAATCTTTGCTGTGAACTGGGACCGCCCTGACCAAGAGTACAGGCCCCCAGTTGTGCTACAGTTTCCTCCTGAAGTTGAGTAGGGAGTTTGTTGCTTCGTTTCACTACTAGCTCCGGTCACCACCCTAGGTGGTGTGCTGGATTTGACACTGTGACACTCAAAACTGTCACATGTCACTTCCTATGGTAGGCTGGGTGACCGTCACCAGTAGACGGGAAACACCCGTTAGGTATTTATGTATGCCTCTGATTTATCTATCACACTTTATCGTTCTGATTCCGTAACCCTTAACTCAGGGGTTATCTCTCCAGTTAGATATATATTACCTCAGCACTATATATCTGCCAACGTTTTTGACTTCACCGACGTTTTCCTTGCGAGAATCTACCCCAATTTGACCCTTTCATCGTTTGATTTGCTTAATTTTACGAAAAGTTAGCTTTTCGCTTGGGAACCCTAGCTTTGGGTTCGCGGATTCTGCAGTCAGCGGTCATTGGTCGGCGACCATGTCCACTGGACCTCAGCGTGCACGTATGGCCGCTGTTCGTTCAGCGTTGATCTCTCTTCGAGTACATCGGCAACATCCTACCATTGGCTATGGTCTGGTGGTGTCTGGTGGTGTTTGCGCACCAGACACCAAGCTCGAGTCCATCGCGCTCACCATCGACAACGAGTGCTTTGACTATTTCGACCTCATCCCTCCCCTTCCCTCACCTTCACCTTGTGCGCCCCTTGGTCACCATCTAGTGGTGTCTGGTGGTGTTGTCACGCCCACTTCACCCTTCACCGTCATCCCTTTCAAGCCTTTTCCCATGAGCTCAACCACATCCCTTCACCGCATTTTCCACCTTCCACCTCCTCACCCTTTCTTCGTCGGTGCATTCGCTCTGGTGGTGCCAGGCCGCTTTTGGCCTTGGCACCGCACGGGCATTGGCTGAACATCGTCTTCCTTACGCTCGACGTCCTCTGTCATCGAGAACGTCGCCGCCGCCAGCTCCAGAGCCCAAACCCTGATTCACTAGACAATTCTGTGTAGCCCTCTGTTTCAATCTAAGCAGCATGAACTAGCGCCGGCGGATGCCCATCTAGCTGAGTTGAAACAGGCTCCTTAGATTTCTTGCTGTGGGATGGCCGGCAGGCCTATTGACACTGCTCCCTGTTTCCACCTCTCTCCTTCTGGAGGAGGTGGTGTCACGGGTAGACCGATTTACCCCCCCACTATAAAGTGGGGGGGCCTGTCTCCTGCTGTCCTCCTTCGGAGAGCCGTGTCACACGTAGCATGCGTCTCGGTAGCTCGGAACACAGATGCATAAAACCCCTAAAGTATTTTATGTTATCATCTTAGTATTCCGAAAGCGAGTGTTCACTGACTGCACGTTCTGTGATAGATATATATCTGACTATATATATATATCCCCCACCAGCCAGAGAATCTCACTTCTCATCACATGGGACGGAAGCCATGCTACCATTCTGTCTCCAACGCCGCGATATGGGATTCATTTGCAGCGCGGCGGCGTGCCAAACGAGCCGGGGCGTCAGCGATCCATGCTCGGTTCTTGGCCTCGTCGGGACAGTTGGCCCATAAATGGGAGTCGGAGTTACAGACGTAGCATCGGCGTGGCGGTCTGGTTAATCCCGCAGGACTGGGAGGCACAGAATGTTGCACTCGGAGGTCCGCGGTATCGAGGTCAGTAGCGCCCTCCTCCCCAGCGTCCTGCATTGCGTTAAGTCTTGAAGAAGAGCGACCATTCCTCCAGGCAGGATTTCGGTTCGCAGGTGCAGAGGCGGAAGAGGTTCGCGCTGCAGTCAGAGCTTCGCTGCGCTCCAGTTTGGTGGCCACCGTGATGATATGCTGCAGCGCGGTGGACCCGGGATGATTGCTCTCCCATCCCGCTGGACTTTGCAGATCTAGCCGATCTTCAATGAGGCGATCCATCACGGCTTGCTTCAGTCGCAGTCCAGACCAGAACTGATATAACAGTTGTTGCTGACTGATGGCGTGGCAGTTGGGCATGGCGTCTGCCAATAACTGCACTACCTCGTGCCAGGAGACTAAACGAGTGGCGAACAAGCGTGTGGTCTCCTCTCGTCGCTGAGTCATGCGCATCACTGTCCCCGCCAGTCCTACCAGTGCGATGTCATACAGTGCGAGAACAGGTGTTCCGCTCGGGTAAAACAAACTGGCTAAGCTCCCATAATCAGTCCGGCCGAGTGCTTTTATCATGCATCTCGGAAACCCGGATAATACGAAGTGATGACTGACAGTACAGTACTACTGTACTGTCATCCTAGCTACTAGCGGAGTCACGGTTCCGATCAGAGACGGGTCAGGCTAGGGGCTATCAGAGCCCATAATAATAACCCTGAACCTAAAGTCCAGCACACCACCCGGAGCTGTGACTGCAGCCAATAGGGCTAGGCAAGCGGAGCTAACTAAACAGATAACAAACAGCACTTTACTGGAAACAGATATACTTCAAGCTGGGTGCCCGGGGACTTGTCCCGGCACAACCCACCACTGCGGCTAAGGCTAATCACACCACCAGGATTTGAAATAAGCAGACTCTAGCCACTGCAAAGCTGGTCGGCAGAGCCGAGTTCAGCAGACGGATTCCAAGGCAGGAAAACATCCGAAGTAAGTTGAGATGAAACATCATAAGTGTTGACACCACCAGACCCAAGTGGATCCCAGAGTGGAGTGGCAAGATCATCAGATTGCAGAGCCGCTGAGGTCGATTGAGAAAAGAATTGCGCCACATCCCGCGGCGGCAATGACGAACCAGTAGTGATCACAGGCGGGTAAAGGGAATCCAGTAATGCACCACCGGGATGAACCGCACCGTAGCCGTAGGTGGCTCCGGGCTCAACCAGGCCCCTGACACCACCGCCGACCACGAGTGTCGGCATCGCCGTAGCACTGAACAGAAACGTAGTCACCATGAAAAGAGTGAGTGCAAATTCTCCGACGCCAAATGGCCTGGAGCCTTTGGGGACTCCGAACCGCCGAAATGCCGCAGCCGCCGGCGGTGCACCCCCCTCAATTTCAGTCAGGCAGACACCAGGAGGGCAGTCCGAGCCCTCTCCATCATCATCGGAGTCACACACCTCAACAGGCTCAGGGTCAATGTCAAGCCAGTCAGGGTGGACAGTGTTGAATGTTTTGAAAGAGTTGTCAGCAGGAGCCATCGGGCCGAGAGCCAGAGAGGCAGACGGCGGCACGAAGGCGGCACGGCTGACCTCATGCAAGTCAATCGGCTTACCATGCACGGGTGCAGAGGCCTTCGGCAGCAGCCGCTTGCTGGCGGTCGGCTCAGCGACACCACCAGCAAGCGGACCGCTGACCTCAGCAAATGCAACACGGCCAATGGAAAGGTGCTCATCAGGTGCAGACTCAGCAGAGGCAGCAGCATCCTTGAACTGCTGCAGAGCCGTAGGCTCTGGAGCAAAGGAATGCGCAGACAGCTCACAGATTTCAGGTTGCCCCACGAGAGCACACAAGTGCTCCATGGACCCTTCATCCCCAGCGTCATAGTACCGCTGAAAACGAAGGGCAAGCACGTCGGAGTCATAAGACTCGACGGCTTGGCAGTAAGATGCCGAAATGGACAAGGGGTGAGTGTCCTTGTGAGGACACTCACTCAGCCAATGCTTTGACCCAACGGCGCGGCACTTCTCGTGCCTGCACGCTGGGACAAAGGTGCCAGACCGCTTGTCAAAGGCCACCTCCGGAGAGGCGGAGTGAGCAAGCGGTTGCACTCCAGGTCGGTGGAAGTTGCGCGGAGTGTGTTTCCCAGGGGGCTTGGAGCCACCCTTCTTAAGGGAATCCACATCCCGCTGCAACTTGACCAACTGAGCACTGAGCCGATCAATGGCCGAAGCCAGGCCAGTGTCAGTGGTGCAAGATGCAACAGACATGGGGCGCCCCGCAGTGCGCTTGCCCGAGAGCCGCCCGCAGCGGTACTGCTCGCGCACGCGCGCCTGCAAGGTGAGCAGACTCACAGCCGCACGCTGGTCAGCTCGAGCAAACGAGTCAACCAGCGTGGCGTAAGCCGGTCCAGACAGGGCAGAGAGGAATTGCCTTTTAACAGCGTCTTCGGGCAGCGTCGTCAGACGCTGTGCATCCCGAAGGCAGCTGTTGAAGAGGCGAATCCCCGCGTCAGGGTCACACTCGTCAGATATCTTCACTTCAAGCAGTTCAGTCAGAGCGTCGAACGGAGTCGACGCGTCAGCAAGCATACGCACCACCTCCAGGGTGGCGCGTTTGCCATCAGCAGGAACATCCGCACCAGAAGCCTCTACCCAATTACGGGCAGGAGACCCTGGCGCAGTCAGTAGCAGCAGCACAGAGTACAGCAGTTCATTTGCAGCAGGCAGAACAGGGGTGTCAGCAGCAGTCAGATCAAACAGGGGTGCGAATGCCGGCGACTGCAGTGTGAAGAGCTGCTGAAGTTCGGACACCAATTGAGAAAAAATGTCCGAAGCCGATGTTTCGTCCCCACGGAATTTTGCTGCTTTGTCGCCCAACACCTTCGTTGCCGCGGTTTTTGAACTCTGAACGTCGAATGAATCTCTGCGCAACCGATGAACGAGTGTGGCAGCCGCAGTCGAGGCCTCCGACGCAGCCGAATCCAAGTGCGGAGTCGTGGGCGTGGCTGCATGCAACGCTCCAACATCATCGAAAATCGTTGCTAATTTACGCGCCCTAGCGCGCGTACGTGGTCTGTGCGGTGTATCCATTATAAAAATGACGGTGAGATGGGGAGCGTGGGCTAGAGTGGCGGCAGCAGTTAAATCAATAGTTGCAGCGGCCAATCCCTGCAGAAGCCTCAGCGTTAAAACCAACATCAAACAGGTCATGAGCCGATTGGCTAAAAGTGGTTGCGACCCACAATACGCGGAGTGCCCTCTCCACCGGCCAGGTGAAACGTAAGAAGAAGCCATAGCGAGCGACGATACTGCTGCCGAAAAGTGTTCCGTAAAACTGATCTCCACTTCAAAAGAAGGCCATACCGCGAAAAGACGAACTACTGCCTAAGGGGGCGCCCACCCCATCTCTGTGCCAAAACCTAGCCAGACATGGCAACAGCTAGGCGCTGTGCCATCAGAATTACTAGGGAAGTGGTGACGCGCATAACCTGCGAGAACAGGTGTTCCGCTCGGGTAAAACAAACTGGCTAAGCTCCCATAATCAGTCCGGCCGAGTGCTTTTATCATGCATCTCGGAAACCCGGATAATACGAAGTGATGACTGACAGTACAGTACTACTGTACTGTCATCCTAGCTACTAGCGGAGTCACGGTTCCGATCAGAGACGGGTCAGGCTAGGGGCTATCAGAGCCCATAATAATAACCCTGAACCTAAAGTCCAGCATACAGCACGCTCCTGGCTACGTCGGCCAGCAGTGCCGACATTGGTACAAAATCGGAGCCGTTGCCTCCGCTTTAAAATTTGTTACGTCGGTTTTGGTACCATTTAAGACCGTTCCCGGTCGGGTGCCATCAATTTCGATTCCATTTAACACCGCGCATGATCTTGCGCCGATGATTTTAAGCACATTCAACACCGTTTATGAAAATGAGACGTCGGTTTTGGTACCATTTAAGACCGTTCCCGGTCGGGTGCCATCAATTTCGATTGTATTTAACACCGCGCATGATCTTGCGCCGATGATTTTAAGCACATTCAACACCGTTTATGAAAATGAGACGTCGGTTTTGGCACCATTTACGATCGTTTTTGTACGTCTCGTGTCGATATCTGTTCCAGGTAGCGAGCTGCATCCAATACCCAGAGTGATCGGGTTCTGCGTCTGCATCAGCAAGAACTTGAAACCGTATGCCCTCGGTCTTCTTCGGACTTCCAGATGTGCCAAAACTATGCAGCGCGGAGTATTCAACCGCGACTGAGCGGAAAAGTTTCCGCTTCTCTTCCGCTGGGATGTTGTTGAACCACGAGCCTGGCACATCAATCTCCACACTCAGGTCGACTTGTTCCTGCCCTGGATAGAACTTGATGAAGTGACCACAAAAAGACACACGACTAGCCATCGCTGCGTGAAGCTCACTCGCATGAGCGTCGGTGCTGTGGGTAAGTATGCATGGCTGAAAGGCTGCTAGGGTTTATAAAGGGAGAGAGTCGACGGGCGGGTTACTTGCCGTCCGGTGTATCATGCCTATTACCCGCAGCTTAAGGTGGCTTAAGCCACCTTAACTTAAAGGGCTCATGGGGGCTTCTTCGGCGGTGCTTTCAAAATGTGGAGACCTGTGTCGTCAAGATCTTGAGCTGCTCTTTCTGCAGTGTCTTATCAAAAGTTTGATCTGAGTTCATCTTGACCCTCACAATCTCGGTTGAAGTGGGGTGGGTATTTCCCAATTTTTCTTAAGATGGCTTAAGCCATCTTAATTAGCTCACCGGGGGCTTCCTCTAAGACGCTTTCAAAATTTGGAGACCCATGTTGTCAAGATCTCGAGCTGCTCTTTCTGCATTGTCTTGCCAAAAGTTTGATCCGAGGTCATCTTGACCCTCAAAATCTCGGTTGAAGTAGCATGGGTATGCAAAAACCGGGAAAATCGCTCAAATTTTACTAAATGTTGCACCCTCTTGGATACTTCCCAAAATTGCTCACCGGGAACTTGGGCTCGCCTAATAGTGCACACAGTGTCAAAAAGAAGACAATGTCGCCGTCATTTTGAGCTAAAAAAATCTAGCTTCCGGTACCGACAGCTCCCGTAATAATTGAAAACGTTAAGGCGGCTTAAGCCACCCTAAATCGCTGTTAGGGTGGCTTAAGCCACCCGAAGGGTAATAGCCAATCAGCCAACTTTTCGAATATCTGGGATACGCGGCGGCATACATTGTGGGTTGAGAATACCGCAATCTCCCAAGTTGGTTGCGTCAGTCAGGGTAGCAGAGGCCACGTATTCGACAAGGGAGCTGGAACAAGCTAAAGCTGGGAATCAAACCCTGGATTCACTCCCCTCGCCTGGCACAAACCTCTGGAACTTTCCAAAAGTTAGCCTATCATATTGTCCCATATCACAGATGGCATCGATGCAGTCCTGAGCAGTGAGCACGTGACTCGGTTAATCCCGAGCGAGGAATTGACCCGTTGATTTCTGGTTCAATTTAATCCCGGGCGCTCGGTCGGATCGCTGCTTTCGGTTCCAGTTAATCCCGAGCGCTCGGTTGGATCGCTGCTTTCGGTTCCAGTTAATCCCGAGCGCTCGATTGGATCGCTGTTTTCGGTTCCACTTAATCCCGATCGCTCGGTTGGATCGCTGCTTTCGGTTCCATCCAATACCGTGCTATGAGCCTACAATCGAATTCGGTATCCGAGTTGTAACAGTACCGATGTCGGCACTGTCGGCCAGGAAAGGCGCCAAGGTGGCGTAACGCCGATTCCAAGCCTCAGAGTTCAACATTCCGCCTTGCTTGAGAAAAGTTAGAGAGCGCGGCTGTAATTTGCGTTGCGCCACTTCCTTCAATATCTCCGGCATGGTGATTATGGTCAGGTCTAAGCGGTAGGAACTCATGCGGCCCAGAGCGAAGGTGACTACGCCCATCGACAGAAAATTGACCAGCGCTTCAGGAAAGGGTGGAAGCGCGGCAATATCGGCGTCAGTGGTGATTAGTTCTGCGGAAGAGGGGTACATGGGAATGTCCCTGATCAGCTTGAGCACATCAGCCACTGTCTTGGATTCCCTGTAAACATCGCCGGGGGAAGCCGCTCCCATGAGGTCGTGGTGCCCTGGAAATTGAGAAAGGTGTGAGATATATTATACCGTAATATATCGGGTGGTCACTGAATAACTCTCATACAAGTGTAAACTGATTATAAGAGATAATCAATATAAGCTGTCTGTGACCTAGGTATCTGTCACCTAGTATTGTACGAGTATTGGTACAGCTAACGGGAGTCGGAGTAAGTTATGACCTACGGGTCACTGAATCCAGCACACCACCCTGTGACCGTACATAGTGCTGTTACAAGTGGCAGAGAGCGGAGCACAGACAAATCAAATTGTTCCGAAACAACAAACAGCTAGGAGCTGGAAACTGCTAGAGGGAGGCCTGTGCTTTAGCCAGGGCGGTCCCTTTCTAAAAACTACTGCTAGGATACTGCTCACAAGCTAAGTTCCTACAGCTCAATTCCCCAGCTACTCAGCCACTTTCAAAGTGGTCCACAAAGCTGCAGAGCTCACCAGAGAGAGTTGAAGAAGTTGTCAGTGTCAAAGATGCTCAACCAGAACCAGAGTCCACAGACCATAATCCAGAACCAAAGCCCAGAAGCCAGAGTCCAGAACCAGAAACCAGAACCAGAATCCAACAGCCAAGACCATAAGCCGGAACCAGAGCAAGATTCGTAGAACAAATTTAGGAATCCTGAAAAGTGAAAATCTGATCCCAAGTCCGCCGAATCAAACCACAAAAGGAAAAGGAATGCCGAAAGGAAAAGTGTACGGCAAGGCAGACAGACTGTTGGCAGTCACCCCAGTGGGATGTACTGCTGCGGTGAAGTCAGCGGCTCGATCGAGCACCACCGAACCCTGAACCGCTGACACACATGCAAGACACATGAGTGCGGGCAGGGCCAGAGATGCAAAAGAGAAGACCCTCGGCAATGTTGCCACACCGACACGTGACCGTGTAGCCGGTGGGGCCGAGGGAATCCCGTCTCCGGAACAAGAAGAACCGTCGGAGTCGTCGTCATCGTCGATCACGGAAAGCTCTCCCGGGTGAACCGACTCGTGAACCGAGTCAATTGAGCACAACTTAAGGGACGTGTTAGAGCATGCCGGCATTACCCGGTCCATAAAAGAGACATGGAGTGGCTCCTCGAAAGGAGACCCGAAAGAAGCAGGGTCCGATGCCGAAACCGGGTAAAGCCCAGCGTCGATCTCGTGATTGGCAGGTGGTGGCGCATCGCACACCACCTGCGGCACAGACAAAGTGCCGATGTGCAGTGGTGGTTGCTTACCAGCTGCGGTAGCACCACCGACCTGTGCAGCCGTAGCCGCAGACCGCAGGGAGTCCAGGACTCCCCGTGCATCTGATAGCACATCTCCCATGCCGGCGCCCGAAGCACAATGACCCAAGCCCGCATAGTGTGCACGCAATCCCACGTCGTGCCGTACCGGGTAGGTGAAAGGCTCAGGATCGGTACGCACCAGTGGCTGGTCGTGCTCGTGGCACAGGTCAGCGAAGTCCTTCGTCGTTCTCGTCGTCGAAGGCGGTTTGAAAGGCCGAAACGACCTCGTCCAAGTCCATGGCGGCATTACGAAGTCCCACATCACATGAACCACACACCGCTGGGCAACGCGCCGTGTCATGAAAGTGCCCAGGGCAGAGGGGGCACTCCTGAACGAAGGCCGACGACGCAGAATGGAAAGATACGCACCTGGCACCTTGCGTCCGATGCGATTGTGACCAATTTCCGCCTCTAGGGAGTGGGGAGGCCGCGAAGCGATGCTTCCATCCCACGTGACGGTTACGGCCGTGAAATTTACCGTCGGTCCGACGGTTCCGCTCGTCGCGCCACTTGGACGGTGGAAATTTGACACCACCGCCCCCATGCCGACGGGGAAAATCATCCCGTGGCGGCGGTGTGTCGCGTGCAACTTCGCGCTCGTCATGACGGAGGGAGGCAAGTAGGGTAGAGGCCTCGTCACCAATGATACGAGCGAACTCCTCGAGGAAGTCCGAGATGTCACTCTGCTCGTCACCTGCGTAAGCCAATCCGAGAGGCGTGTGCGTCTGGATAGGCGCGGCTGCCTTGGGGCGGGTGGGAGGGCCATTAGGGTTCGCACACCACCACACCTCTAGAATGTGAGTGTAGATTTCCTCGATGCCCACCTTCGCCAACTCAGTGTCCAGGCGAAGTGGAGTAATTACCTCTTTGTAGAACTCGGCGTCCAGTGCCGCCAGAAGCTGTCTCTTGGCGGCTTCGTCGTCCAGAGAGCCGGCTCCGCTAGCCGCGATCGCCTTTAGACACTCATCAAATTGGGCCACTAAGGGCTCTGGATCGACAGAGGAACCAAAAGAAATGCCTAAGAGCTCCTCGTGATGGCGGAGCGGCCGATGCCCAGGCGACAGCAGCCGCTTGGTGATCTCTAGGAGTGCGCGCTTACCGTCGCGCGGAGAAATCCGAGCCGAAGCGTCAACCCACCTACGAGCTGGAGAGTGGGGAGTTGTCAAAGATACCAACGCACGAAGTAAGATGTCGTTGTAAATCGGGTGAATCTCTTTGGTGACGTCCACGAGGTCAAAGATGTCCTCGTTGGCGGTGTCCTTGTTGACAAACGAAGCCTCCAAGGCAGTCACCAAGGAGTCCCAAAGAAGTTGTCGATGTGGCTCATTTCCGGAAAATGAAGACGCCTTGGTACCTAGGGTGTCCTTGGCAACACGTTTAACAATGTCAACGTCCCAAGACGACTGCAAAACTGCGGTGCCACGTGCTTTGTCAGCAGTAGCAAGCGTCGCATGCACAGACTGCGGGGTGCTCTTATAACGAGCACCCACGTTCCTAGCGAAAATCGAATCGAGGCGCATCCTAGCGCCCATGGCCGGCGTGTTAATGCTAGATGTAGACATTCAGAATAAATTCCTATAGGAGGGGTGTTGGGGCGAAAGCGAGGCGCAAATTGTAAGGTGGCGAGCGACGGGAATGCAGTTGCGGAGTGAGGACGAAATGAGGGTCGAACGAAATCAACGAAGTCGAATACGCGACGGCCAAGGAGATGTCGACATGGGTGATCAAGCCAAGTCAGAAACAAAATCCAACGCGGACACTCGAAGAAGAGGCCGAAAGTCCCCAATCCGAAACCTCACCGTAACTTAGCGCAAACCGCACGCTCTAAAGTGGCCAATTCAACACCTCGCGAGGCCCCAACGCCCCGCCAAGCGGAAAAAACTTAGCGCCAATCATGGTAAAGTCAGCAGTGAGAAAAGCGGGGTGATACCCCATAACCTGTGAGATATATTATACCGTGCTGAAATCTGTATAGGCAGCCCTGACCGGGAGTCCCGGTGCAGGCCCCTATGACAGATTCCTAGGTAGCCAACACTGGACCTGTGACTGATCCGTAAGCCCGTGCTGTGACACATCAAGGTGTCACAGGTAGCTAGGACTGAGACCGTTCCGACTCCGTGGCCGTTCCGGGTATATCTAGCTTAGGGTTTATTTCTTATGAGAGTTTATCCACACAGTTCGGGACCCTCTGATATCTAGTGAACTAGGATATTCCGGTAGGTCGTGGCCCCATCCACGCTTTATTCCACTTGCTAGTTTGGCCATGATTGGCTAAACGGCCGCTCGGAGAGGTGGTGCGCGTTTGCGCGTTTGGGCATCAGTGGGAATTATGAGATGAGCAGCTTGCGGTGAGCGGCTTTGAGCCGCAGCTATGGGGTACCGGCTTGGATCGGGTTTCGTCGTCGCAATGTTCATTCACGGTTTTCTGCACGCTCTGATCCCGCTTGCTACCGAGTTTTGTGCTGGTGACCTTGTCACCTTTGACTTCGACGACATCTTCCTTTGCCCCTCGCTCGCATGGCTCGACCGTTCCGTCCGTATCTGTGACGTCGCATTTTCTCCGCGACCCTACCCAAACGTGCTGCAGCGTACCGCCTCCCCTCAGGCTTATCTAGAGATGGGTGTGACAACACGAAGCAAGAAGTCCCTTACGAGGGACAGCGACATCGACGCCTCTCTGAGGCTTATCGACGGGGTACGGAACACGCCAACGGCAGCTAGCCAGCTACGCCTTCCGTTCCTACCCCCAACCCTGCATCGAACGAGGACGCGGACGTGGCCGTCAGACGTTACCTGCAGGAGCAATCCAAGCTCGTCGACGAGATCTACAAGGCGCGGCTACATCGAGCTTGGGCCAAGAGTATCCGTGAGGATATTCTTGGCGACAAGAAACATCATTTTCGCGGTACGGACGACGCTGGCCTTCTGTCCGAGCTGGTGGTGCAGCTGCGTACGGAGTTTCAGTCGGCTGGTCTGGAGCTACGTGCCTTTGACCTCGACGACCCTCTGGCACCCGTGGTCAGCAGGGTGAATGGGCTTCTCTACGACGTTCTGGCTCTGGTGATTGAGAAGCACAGCAACGCGTTCGTCTGGCTGACTGGTACCGATTCTTCGACTGCCCGAGATGGACGGCGAGCCCTTGGGCTACTACCCAAATTCAAAGTCCTACCATAAGGTCCTACGTGCAAATATGTTTTCCTCGCATAAACGTCACGTAATTGGTTCAACGTGCGATCACCCATCCTATTTATGAGTCAAATGAATATTTCAAGTTGTGGGTGCATGCATAGGGTGACCTTTGGAGTGCTTAAATTGCGCACGCTTTGGTGGTGTTTTTTTTTCAAATTTCAGCAAAAAAAGCTAGGTCCTACCATAAGGACCTACATTTAAGCCCGGCTATCCGCTTCACAATAGGTCCTACGAAAATTTCGAGACCCACGTCGTCAAGTTCTCGAGCTGCTCTTTCCGTAGTGTCTTGTCAAAAATTCCATCCGAGTTCATCTTGGCCCTCAAAATAGTGGTTGAAGCAGCATTGGCTGTCAAAGCTGGAAAAGGCACTAAATCGCCCAAAATAATAATGCCCTTCGTCCGGCTCAACGATGAATACACGCCAAAATATCGCACATTCTGCCTATGTGGATGGCTCGAAAATTCAATTATTGTGTCTATATGGCGACAATCGCGAGGTAATAGTGTGTAAGCGGCATGTGCGCATTCAATATAGCATCCCCAACTTCAGACCAAAGCCAAAATTGACTCTTAAATTTTATGACATTTGACTAAAAATGATGGGACAGGTTGATTGGGGTGCAGCTAGATGTCCGCTATGAGGTTATCGACTTGTGCTCTATTCTAAACATGATTGTATATAATGCTACGGTGCTACTGGATCATTGGACGCATGCTCAGCCTCCATAGTCTGTCAGCAAAAAATTATGAAAGATGTGCTATTATTTTATAAGATTTTTGGCTTAAGAAAAGTTCTCGACGATTTTTTACGCTACCCGTGCCTAATACGGGTAGTGTAGCATCCCGCTTGGGTTAAAACTCGGCAAGTGGGAAAGAGGGGACTGAGTTCAGGTCCTAAATATGCCATAAACCGGAGGGTAGCCATTCACGATACCAACAGGATACCTTAAAAAATTATTGAAAAAGTGGTCCTTATGGTAGGACCTACAGCGTTCTAGGTCCTACCGTAAGGACCATCGGGTAGTAGCCACTTATCGACATCATCAAGGGCTGTGTTCCAGTGGCACTACGAGAGTCGCAGCAGGAGGAGCACGCCGCGTTGCGTTATCCCGCAAACGTTGACCCGCAGCCGATCTTGGCTAAGGAGCAACGTTTGGTGCGGGATAACCGAGCTTCCGACTGGACACCGACCGAGGCCACGAGAAAATTATCCCTCTACACCCGACTCGACCCCGTATTCTACGCTGCGGTGAAGGTCCGCTATCCCATGGCCGCGGACTTAACCCACGTGTCGCTGGATTCGCTCCGTTCCATGGTTGTGGAGATTTACCAGGCTTGGGCACAGACGGGCGGGGGGAAGGCGGTTTCTGGCGCGGACGGCATCTCCGCGCACCTATCCAGCAGCGAGTACGACGCGCTGCTGCAGAAGATCACTGAGCTCAAGGAGCTCGTGCAGCGGCAACACGGTGAAGCCGCTCCGGTGGTGCGGCGACAGCGGGAGCGGGTGCAGCAGCGGCAGCAGCAGCAGCGGCAGCAGCAGCCGCGAGGATTCCGCGTGGGGACCCACAAGTCCCCACCGGTGGGGTTCGACCGCGACGATCAGCGGGCGAAGCCGTTCTGCGGTAGTAGGTGCAAGAAGGCGGGCAAAGGTGAGAACGATCACTTCTACCGCGACTGCCCGCTGGGCGGGCGCCAACACCCGCCCGCCTCTGCTGCAGCATTCTGTGTTCCCATCGACGAGGAGGACGCAGAGGAGTTGCACGCGCTCGCCATGTGCGCGTTGTTCCAGCAGGCAGCAGATGATGGAGCGGATTCCTTCGCACGTGCGGCCGCCGTGTACGGGCCGCCCGCGGTGCTTTGTGCGGGAGCGGTGGGCGGCATCGACGTGTCCGCCTACGGCTTCACGGTGGAGCAGCAACCGGCTTCCGATGGAGATGATATTCTCCGCCGACTCGACGATCTTGCCGCGGAGGTTCACTCCGCGGCCAACCCGCAGGTACACGTTACACCCACGCATCTTTCCCGCCTCCTGACGGCATCGAGCAGCAGGCTTCGGCTCTGGTGTGCGGACCCGCCGCAGCGGGGGCCACACCGGAGGAGCAGGTTCCGGCAGGTGGTGCGGCGGCATCGGCATCCGCCGTGCCGGCCCCTGCTATGCCTGTCTCGCAGGGAAAGGATGTGAAGCCCGCGCCACTGCAATCGGCGCGGGTAACCACCACAGCGGACGCGGACGGTGAGTTCGCTGGGTTCGTTCAGACCGTGAACCACGCCGCCATCGGGCAGATTGATCTCACGGGTTACGACACGGACGACTACGAGGACCTCGCCGACGGCAGCTTCATCGTGAAGCCGCGGGCTCCGGCCGTTTCGGCAAATCATGCGTCGGAGCCCGCGACCCACGTGCCTGTGTCTGGTGGTGCTTCCCGCACCTACGGATGTGGCAAGCCGCCATGGGGCTTCCCCGCACACGCGGGCCCGTGGGGGTTTCATTACTTTGTCTCTCTCTTTCTTTTGATCTCGATCATGGGAGTGGGGGCTGCCGCCTACACGGCGGCCAATGACATCGACTCTGTGCAGGTATCGGGTCGGGCTGCACCGCAGCCTGTGCTGTGCAGGGGAGACTTATGCATCTACCCCGGTATATCCGAGCTGGACCCCGTCACTCTGGACGCAGTACTGCACTCCCTGGGTGCTGCGACGGTGGTTCACCGGCCGCCTGACCCACTGGAGAGCAGTGCTGCAAGCTACTACCGTGGACATTGTGGTGACGGTGCTCCTCTGGACTTTGACCCCGAGTAGCTTTCCTTCTGGCTCTGGCAGTGCACCACTCTGGTGGTGTACTGAGATGTACTTTGACCTCAACATGGTCTTCAATTTGGTTTTATGCTTTCTACTTTGACATCTACAATCTTCAATCTGGTTCGCTGCCGCAGTGCTTTTCAGTAGTTTAGCAGGACCTGCGTGCCTGTATATATGTTTCTGCTCTTGTGCCGGCTAGAGGGTTTCAATTTGTGTATCAGAATAGCACAGTTGAATTAGCAGTTAGGTTTGTCACCCTAGCTCCTACCCTAACTTATCTTGACTTCTCTGACTTACCTGTCAGTCACCACCCACAGTGCTGGGGTGGTGTGCTGAAATCTGTATAGGCAGCCCTGACCGGGAGTCCCGGTGCAGGCCCCTGTGACAGATTCCTAGGTAGCCAACACTGGACCTGTGACTGATCTGCAAGCCCGTGCTGTGACACATCAAGGTGTCACAGGTAGCTAGGTTCGAGACCGTTCCGACTCCGTGACCGTTCCGGGTATATCTAGCTTAGGGTTTATTTCTTATGAGAGTTTATCCACACAGTTCGGGACCCTCTGATATCTAGTGAACTAGGATATTCCGGTATACCGTAATATATCGGGTGGTCACTGAATAACTCTCATACAAGTGTAAACTGATTATACGAGATAACCAATATAAGCCGTCTGTGACCTAGGTATCTGTCACCTAGTACTGTAGCTACGAGTACTGGTACAGCTAACGGGAGTCAGAGTAAGTTATGACCTACGACGGGTCACTGAATCCAGCAAAAGGCGTTGGTCCACCGGCAGGAGTCCGGGAGCCGCTGGCAAAGAATTTCCAGGCGATCTGTACTCTGCCGCGCTGGGAACACCAGAGGGAAACCGGTTGACGCCCAGTCTCGCCGGTACAGTGGCGGGAGTTGGTTGGTTGCCGGCAGCCATTCACCGAAACAGGTACGCCTCGGTGGCTGAAAATGCTGCCCAAATTTGAAGTCCAAGGGGGTCAAATTCGGTCAGCTCGGACTCCAAAGCACTGTCGGAGATGGTCACCCAGGAGTACAATGGCAGGCGCCTCTGCTGAGTTCCAGTACGGCTTTCAGCGCAACGACGCGCGTCATCCACTTGCGTTTTCTCCACTTGCAAAGTGAAGGCATCACTGTCCTCAATCTCAGTCAGGCGCACAGGAGTATGCACTGTCCCATGCTGCGCCAGGTCTTGGATGTCCACACCGATGTGCCGAATAGTCATCCAAATCCGATTGGTGTCGGTTATGAAGTGACTGGCGCTTCCGGGCATGGTTGGCAGTCGGTAAGAATAGTGTGCCTCCGCGCCATGGCTGAAAGTCACTGAGGGAGAAGAGGACAGGTGATTTCTCAACCAGAAGGAGGCTCCTTCTAAGGTCCAGAGTAGCACATCTAGACGCCGGTGTCGCGAGTCACTATTGTCTGAGGGCGGTGGCGAGTCCACTGGTGACGGATGATCAGGATCGGCTGAGTCATAAGGCGATGAGCCGGTAGCCGGTGGATCAGCCGGTGCCGGTGGATCTGGCTGTAATGGTGCCGGCGCCGGTTGAGCCGGTGCTGGAGCCGGTTGAGCCGGTGCTGGAGCTAGTCCGGCCGGCGCCGGCATGGGACCTGATCCAGCTGCTGGCGCCGGTGCACCTGGTAAACCGCTCGCCCATCCTAAGGTGTGCTGGTATGGCGTCAGAGGTGGAGCGCCAACCGCTGGGAGGCCAGAAATCAGATGAGGATAGCGTTGGAGCACTTGCTGATGTAGATTCTGCATGTACTCTGATACTTCCAGCATCATCTGATTCTGCACGAGGGCTTGATGCTGATGGTTCATCACTGGGATCGAGGCAGCTGCGGGCGTTCTGACTGAGGCGGGGTCAGAGATGAGTACCCTGCGCTGCTCTGCCAGTCGCTGCTGGTGCTGTTCCCATCGCTGATGGCGTCTCTCCCGGCGAGAAAGCTGGTTCACGGAGTCTTGGCTCAGGGGTAAGTTTCTGACTGGGATTCGACTGAGGACATCTGCTTGGGAGGGGGGTTCGACGACTGGGAGAGGAGGCGGCTGGTAGGCGGCGAGTCCGATGGCACGCCTGCACGCGAGGTCGGCATAACTGACTGAACTGACTGTACTGATTGGCTGCTCCGTAGTCGGTGAGGTTAGCGAGGAGGTCAGAGGTCTGGACTCGCGGTTCAGCAGGGACTCGAGCATAGCCGTATCCGTAGCTGCCTCCGTAGCTGCCTCCGTAGTCGCCTGAGTCAGTGAAGGAGTCAGTGAGGTTGCCTCGCTGTCCATCTCCGACTCAAAAGTCACTGATAAACTTGCCAGAGCGTCACCGATCACCTTATTATGCTCCGTAGGGATATCCGTAATCGGTGAGGTCAGCGAGTCACCGGTCACCTTTTTCGTAAGCGTTGAGGTCAGCGAGTCACCGGTCACCTTCTCCGTAAGCGGTGATGTCAGCGAGTCACCGGTCACCTTATTCTCCGTAGCGATATCCGTAATCGGCGAGGTCAGCGGCTGCCCAGAATATGCTATGCTTATGTGGCGTGGGCCACCTGTCAAGCCGGAGCCACCTGTCCTCTCCGCTGCCCCCACCTCCCCGTTGCTCGCTGAGGAGGGAGTTGGATGGATTGAGTGTGCAGTGGGTTCGCCAGCAATGCTATGGTTCATGCCATCTGACCTCCCCGCTGCCCCCACACCCCCTTGGTTAGGGCGCGGAGTCCAGGCGAGAGTCGCACCCTGCTGCTGGCGCGTTCGCCAGTTGGCCACATCAGAGCGTGAGGGGAAATGGCGGAGTCCCTGTCTCTGCAACTGCGCGTCGTTCTGCAGGTCCTGCTCAGATGGAGGTTGAACTTCGGACATTTCTCTCACTGCTACCGGGTCGGAAGACAGTAGACCAGCAAGTAGATGTTGTCCGGCAGAAGCCGATCCAGCCGGCTCAGCCAGGGGCGCGTTCTCGCTGAAAGGCGTGGGCAGCTGTCCGTGCGGTGAGGTCATCACAGTAGCTCCAGACCAAGTGCGTGGAGTCTTGTAAGTTGGCGGAGGGCTTCGCTGTCGCGGAGCTGGAGGGCTCAGGTCGCGCGTCCGCGGTGGGCTCCTGCGGCGCGGCGGTGGAGGGGTCCGGTCACGAGCCCGAGGTGGACTTCGCTGGCGCGGCGGCGGAGGACTCCTATCGCGGGCTCCAGGCGGACTTCGCTGGCGCGGCGGCGGAGGGCTCCTATCGCGGATTCCAGGCGGCCTCATGATGCCAGGAGAAGGGGTCAGCATGCTGACATAACGCTGGGGGTCGCCCTCATGTTCAGCCCTGCACCAGGGGTGTCAACTGTCAGCACCCGTGGTGACGCCGCTCTTGCATGACGCAGAGGCGGGTTAGGGCGCGGCTTAGGTACCGTTACAGCTTCCTCCATGGGAGGTGTCACACAGGCCGTTCCAGTTGCCAGAGCCAGAGGGGTCGTGCTGTGGAACTCAGGGGCCGCAGCTGACAAGGTTGACTTCCTTTTGGGTATATGGAAGTTCGGCTCACCTGCTGCTGTCGCAGCCTGCGGCGGCTGACCCGGAGAGGGCGCCTTGTAGGCGCCCTTAGCCCCCTTGCCAGTGACTCCCGTGGCAGCAGCTCCTCTCGTGCTGCGCTGACTGGACTGGCGTCCTCCCGTACGCCTGGGTGTGGACGTAGGCGACGTTGGAGGTGAGCGTCCCGTGTTAGCGTTCTGCATCATGCTGCGTTGGGAGCTGAAAAGTGTAGATATGACCGTTGGTGAAGTCAAATCTGTCAAATTTGGTCAGATTCCCCAGAAAACTCAGAAGAACAGTTGATTGTTGCAGTGGAAGTCGCGGCGAACAACAAAAAATGCTTTTCCGTGTGCAATGCTGTTTCTGGTGGTCAAATTTCAAAAATGGAGTGAAAATCTACAAATTTGGTAAATTTCTGCCGGCCATCCCGGAGCAATCTGGACGAATTGGCTCGTTCTCAGGGGTGGAGACTATTTTTAACCCTCAAAGAATACAAAAAAATGAAAACCCTATTCTTCTGGGCTTCCATCTCCTCCTATGTAGTCTGTTGAGCTCAAATTTGTCTAATTCTGACTCTGTCGTGCCGGTTGGCCATCCCAATTTAAAATGTCGGAATCGGTGAGGACCCAGGTGTCGGGGCCAGGTTCCAAACCAAAGAACCCCATCAAGAACTGTCAGGATTTTTTTTGTCAACGTTAAAACGGCCTCCGAGGTCCTCCTTTTTCAATCTGACTAATTGACCACTTTTCACTCCCAGCTCGGGGCAATTTGGTTGTTAATCCCGGTGAAATCTGACTTGGTGGCGGCTTCAGCTCCCACTTTCTGACCACGTTGCAGTATAACAGAGTTGATAAAGCGCCTGTGGTCATGCAGAGTGAAAGGGAGAGGGCAAAAGGCGCAGAGCAATACCACTTCCAAGTGAAGCTGTCGTGAGCACTTGACTCTATCCGAGCAAGCTCAAGGGTCAGTCAGAGGTAAATCTGCTTCAAATCTTGGGGCACAGGTCCGTTTCTCGGCAATTTTGCAGTGTACAAAAATTGCTATGTTCTAGATAAACAGTTGAACAAGGCTACAATTAAGCAATTGCAATATCTTTATGGCAGGAAAGATTGGTCAGTATTTTAACAGGTTGAGCAACAGCTCCTCCAAATAATTACTTTAAGCTAGAACAGCCTCCACTGGGCAAAAATTCATGTCTTATACTTTCAAGGCGCGCATTTCAGATCTCTGATCGATCTGTCCCATGTCGGCTGGCATATCATCATCTGTCACCTATACAAATCCTAATCAGAGAATCTGCACATTTGGACAATCCTAATCAAGACAGTTGATTTCATTGTCCCTTGTTGGCCTTTGCCTTCTTCCTACGAGGAGCCACGTCCTGCACTTCTTCATCATCACTGTCACTACCTCGAGTACATTCCAAATAAGCTATGTGCTCAGCTGTCCAACAGGCAGGATATTTCCTGGGTTACCTCTTCGTCACTTCGGCCACCCCAGCAGCATCTCCACTCATTGAAGTCAATCCAGTATCTGGCCCAGATGGGTCCTTCGGTTGTACTCGAGCAGTCTCTACCACAGGGGCTGGAGCATCATCAGATATGGCCTCAGACTTCTGCTCGGTGATAGGCTGATCCTCTGGCTGAACGGGTGAGGTCGGGGAGGTGCCCTTTGGCACCCAGATAAGTTCACCCGTATCATCCATGATCAGCTGCAGTCCCAGTCTCTTCAACCTTCGAGCTTCAGCCTGTTCCTCAGCATCGTCAGCTACCAAGTCATCGAACTCGCTGACGTCATCCTCAGTGTCATCGTATTCAGGCGAGTCATACACCCATTTCGGACTGGCAGTATCCATGTCATGCTTACTGTCCGTGACACCCGCGTCATCATTGTCATCCGAATCTGGCAGCTTCTCCTTACTCCAGGTCACAGCACCTGCACCCGAATCGTCACTGTTCGTAGGCGTCGCACTCTTACGCCCAGTGTATGGAATCCCGCGATACCCATACTCGTCAGTCACACTCGCCTGCTTCCAGAACGCATTACTGAGCGGTAATGAAAATGGCGCTACAGGCTCCTTCGCTCGAGTGGCGTCTTCCAGAAACCAGCCACCGCCCCTCTTACGCTCCCAGCGGCGTAGCGCTCCAGAAGGGTGGACGATAATATGCTGCCAGCTATAATCGAGCCCAGGCTTTCGCTCCCCAAAGTACGCAGTCAATGGCTCGGGAGTCCCCTTTCGAGCCCATTTCCATTGCACTGCCCCATTGGGTAGAAATACAATGTACCAATCGAACGGCTTGACATGGCCAGTGTTCCCTGGCACAGACATGGAAACCCTAGGCAACGAAATGGAACTCTCTTATGCTGACATAGAAACCCTAGGCGACATCATCATAACTTTCGATTTTTGCCTTTACAAAAGCTGGTGTAGATACCTTTATTGATCACTTCAAAACATCGGGATTCCTTGCAATGTGTTACTCGAATACTACTTAAAATACTACAATCTCGAATAACTTGATTCGCAATCATTGGCCTTTTCAGCTCTTATAAAAATCAACAGAATGAACAAATAACCCCAAAATTCGGGCATCTTTTAAGATATGCCTCCCTAATTCGACACGATGAAATACCAACAAGCGATAACCTTAAAACACAATATTTTCGAAAATGTCGTTGGGATTGTTATTAATCTAGATAACTGTTAATGGACTTAAAATTGTGTAACTTTTGCGATTCATTGTCGTTTCCCCGCCAGGATTTTAGTTATCTTAACCTGGATACTCGTATCCTTCCATGCACTTCGAAAAACCTCGCGCCCTCCAATTTACGCAAACGTAACAAAACTGGTATCAATTTCCCCGTTGATTCTTACAAGCTAACATACCGGTATCGCTAAGAAAAAATCTCGCCCCGAATAAGCAAAGGGATATGAGAAAGCGGACAGGGAAATAGGGCGCATAGCGGTTACTCGGGACCTCTGGCTAGGTTTCGGAAGACTTTTGGAGCTTGTTTTGACACCGAATTATATGGCATTTTGCCAGGTTTGCTTTCAAAATCCGTTTCGGAACATCAGAAGCTCCAAAGCCTTGAGGAACATTGCTGCTTCCAAAGGTGAAATCAGGTCTCGGTTTTTATTAAAAAATGGAGTGTTCCGAAACCTAGTTGGCAAGTCGCTCGGATACCGAGGGGGAAGATGACTGCACGTTTCCACGCATCTTAGCTATTTGCCCGACGTAGCATAACGAATCACGATTGATAGATTGCCTTTGTGGCCGTCATCTTTCATGATGTGAAGACGACAGTATTGCTGGCGGCAAGGGAGGATCTAGAGTCGCACTCAGACTAGTTCGGAGTGCCAGGAGGGGGTTTCATTTGGTAACATTGGGATTGCATGCATTATAAAGCGAGCAATTTCAGATGCATATTCGTGGTTGTGGCAAGCTCTTCCTTTGGCATTTTCATACATGATCAGCCAATGCAACATGCGCTTACTCCACCCAAAAAAGATTAAAACACTCCAACTGCCTGTAGCACGCGCCTCCGTCAATGGAAAGTGCGGTAAACATCTTCTTTTCTTAAGGTATCTAGTCTAAATCATTTGCACATTATTTGCTATCCACAATATGCCCCTAAGTTTCACTACATGTGATCGAGCCATCGTTTGGTGGACAAACCATTTTATGCAAAACTTGGGACTGCACCCGACGTGCTCCCCATCCTGCACACCATCCCTTCTATACCATGCTGCACATATGCGCAGATAAAGCTACGAAAATGCCGTCGAATTTAGAATACAAGTCAACAGGCGCTCGGTGGGGGCATCCCCAATGGTGCCGGCTGCACCAAGCACTTTGGCCTCCAGCATGACACTGGCGTCAGCAAAGGCCTTCTGCACTTGCATCACCCGGAAACAGTTACGCCCGACATTGTTGTCCGGAAGGAAGGGATCCTCGATGTACAGTGGATCAATGGGCCCGTGTATCCGATCCCTCGCCGGGCAGTCACCTGCAGTGCAGTGCAACATCAAAACCCCTCTCCTCGGTGCCTTCTCCCCTGCCACAGCTATTTGTGGTATGCTATCTGTGCCCACTGCATGCCAAGGGCTGTTGGACTGCCATGTAACTCTGCCCCGCCCATCTCTGCACGCCCTCAGTTGAAGGCACTCACCTCTCGCCCGCAGACTGACCGCACTGACCCTCGGGTCGAAGATGCGGCCGAAGAAAAACAGGAAGTCGAGGAGGAGACGACCAAGGGGGATTGACTTGAGCCCCCCTCGTTCCGCCAGGTGTTGGTGCTGCTGGTGCAGGAAGCTGGTGATCATCAGAACAAGGCAGTAGCTTGACAGCCCGCCCGTGTATGCAGCGTGCAGATTGCGCTCCTGCAAAATCCGTCCCCTTTCGCACGTCTCAATCGGACGGCTTCTGCAAACTGATTCCCCTTCATGCATCTCAATCGGACGGCTCCTGCAAACTCCTTCCCCTTTCCAGTGATTCAACTGGCGTCGGCCCCATCCGTACTGTACCCACACCCTCCACTGTGCTGTTCCGCCCTTCCCCCCTGTCGGTGTCTGCCCAGCTGTTTGAATCTGAGTATCTTCTCATCCTTAGCCAACTGCCTCAACTTTGCATCTAAAAGGGCACAGGTGATCTGCCCCATAACCCACGGCATAAGCATATTGAGCAGAGTTCCTGCGGCATCTCTCCTATGTGCACTTCTCCTGAACACCGATTCCAAGGGCCCCTCAAAAAAGTGTGCAACACAGCCCAACCAATACCAGTCCCACAGCATATCCACCTCGATGCAGGTCTCGTCAGCATCCGGGAGGGCATTTGCAGGGCGCTGTGAGAAGCGATCAAAGTGCACTCCGGTGCTGCGCGCTGCGGCTGGGGCTGTCGGATCAAAGTGCACTCCGGTGCTGCGCGCTGCGGCTGGGGCTGTCGGATCAAAGTGCACTCCGGTGCTGCGCGCTGCGGCTGGGGCTGTCGGAGGCAAACACAAGGCAGAGCCAGGCGAGTAGCACAGGGGAGTCGTGCAGCTCAAAGGAGGGGAGATGTGCAGCTCTAGGGGGAAGAGGTGGGGAGACGTGCGGCTAGAGGGAGACGTGCAGCTCGAGGGCGTGCAGCTCGGGGCGTGCAGCTCGAGGGGGAGCGTGCAGCTCGAGGGCGTGCAGCTCGAGGGGAGGCGTGCAGCTCGAGGGGAGGCGTGCAGCTCGAGGGGGACCTTCAGGAACTGCTTGAGCACGATGGCAAGAGGCGTGAGCTGGGGGAACATTTTGGAGAGCTCCCGAATGAGATCAACGGTTCCACGGCCGCGGTGTGTTGGGCTGCTGAAGCTGATGTCCACCATGGTGTCCTGCATCACGTCCGTCTCTGCCGCCTCCTGTTCCATGCTGCGGAGCCCCGCCTCCAAGGTCTGTGCCGCCAAGCTCTTTTCCAGGCCCCCCTCCCCGGCAGCCGCCACTGCTGTCGGACTCGTGGGGTTGGTGGAGGCCGGGGAGAGCTGCATAGGGGAGCCTCCGGCAGCCGCATTTACCCCGCACACTAGAGCGCTCTCCACCGCACTCAAGGTCATTGCCTGCTCCCGCACCCCCCTCCCCCAATGCCCCCCGTGCAATACTGCCTCACTCGCTACCAGGCATCTGCCAGCGAGAAGCCACTGTCACTTCAGGACGCGGGCAGGCATTCCTCCACGGCAATGAATGACGGCTCCACTGTCACTTCAGGACGCGGGCAGGCACTCCTCCACGGCAATGAATGACGGCTCCACTGTCACTTCAGGACGCGGGCAGGCACTCCTCCACGGCAATGAATGACGGCTCCACTGTGACTTCCAGACGGGCAGGCACTCCTCCACGGCAATGAATACGGCTCCACTGTGACTTCAGGACGCGGGCAGGCACTCCTCCACGGCAATGAATGACGGCTCCACTGTGACTTCAGGACGCGGGCAGGCACTCCTCCACGGCAATGAATGACGGCTCCACTGTGACTTCAGGACGCGGGCAGGCACTCCTCCACGGCAATGAATGACGGCTCCACTGTGACTTCAGTCCTCCACGGCACACGGCTCCACTGTGACTTCAGGACGCGGGCAGGCACTCCTCCACGGCAATGAATGCGGCTCCACTGTCACTTCAGGACGCGGGCAGGCACTCCTCCACGGCAATGAATGACGGCTCCACTGTCACTTCAGGACGCGGGCAGGCACTCCTCCACGGCAATGAATGACGGCTCCACTGTGACTTCAGGACGCGGGCAGGCACTCCTCCAAGGCAATGAATGACGGCTCCACTGGACTGAGGTATAAAGCACGAGGGCAGTTTGCAGAGGGAGTCTGGGCTTGTTGGCCCAGGGGTGGCAGCCAAGGCAGGAAGTCACTGACCTCAATGGCATTTGACGGCGCCGGGGTCTCCGGTGAGTATAGTCCCTTGCACCGCACTGTCAGCATGATGATTGGCACTGCGGCACCGCATCCATCACCAGATCCTCCGCCTCCCAGTCATCAGGCAGGCCGCGGCTCCTCGCCTTTCCACTTATAAAGATCGAACGCCACCCCCTTATCGCGTCCCTCACCCAATGGGCATCGTGAACAGCACTACTTCCCCCCTCTGCTCTCGTGTCCCTCAGCGCCCGGGCGAGTTGTGCACTCAGGAGGGCCGCAGGCGAGAGCGCATGGCGCCCCCCCTCAGATCAAGCGGTGGTACCAGGGGAGGGGGCGGAGAGGGAACAAGGGGGGGGAGAGACCTGCGGTGCGCTCGATGGGCTTGAGGGAGTCCGGGATAACCCACTCCTGCTGGTTGAGGTAGCGAAGGGCCTGCTGCAGGTGTGTCTCTTTGACCCCATTGCGCCCCTCCAAGATCCCGGCCTCCTCGATTGGTGGCAGGTTGCGCACGGGCGGCAGGTACACCACGATGTCCACGTCACTGGACGGCAGCGCGAGCCCGGTGGCCACAGAGCCGAAGATGAACACGCGTGCTCGCGGCCACAGCTCCTGCATGCCTCGAATGATCTTCTGCACTGTGGCACGTCTGAAGGGGAGGCGCGCCCTGCAGCACAGTCCTCTCCTCCCCCCATACCAAGCACACCCATCTCTCACCCCGCTCCGCAAATCCATATCCAGCGCTACAAATCCTATTCTGAACCCTCCTCCCGGAGAATATCCAGCCCCGGGTCTCCATCCCCAACCTAAACCTGCACCCGTGTCCCCACCAAAAACCACGAGCCCCTCCATCCCTGTCTTCTCTAAACCCCAATTTCCAGCTGCACCATTGAATCGCATCCCTAGTTCTTAAACCAAACCTCAATCAGACCCTGCAGCTCGCTGAGCAGCCGGGGATCCTTAAAGGAATGCCCGGACGCCCCAAGTCGTCCAGCATCAACGCAAGGGACCTTGTCAGCATCCACACGATCGACGTTGCCAGCATCCACACGATCAACTTTGCCAACATCCACACGATCGACATTGCCAGCATCCACACGATCAACTTTGCCAGCATGCACACGATCGACGTTGCCAGCATCCACACGATCTACTTTGCCAGCATCCACACGATCTACTTTGCCAGCATCCACACGATCGACGTTGCCAGCATGCACACGATCAACGTTGCCAGCATGCACACGATCGACATTGCCAGCATCCACACGATCAACTTTGCCAGCATGCACACGATCGACTTTGCCAGCATCCACACAATCGACATTGCCAGCATCCACACGATCAACTTTGCCAGCATGCACACGATCAACTTTGCCAGCATCCACACGATCAACTTTGCCAGCATCCACACGATCGACTTTGCCAGCATCCGCTCGATCGACGTCACCAGCTGCCCTCGGATGTGTTTCCCGAGCCACCAAGACAGCTCACTATTGATGCGATGCTTGTCCTTGCTAGGGTGGGGGTCATCAGATTTAGGGATTCCCTGCGGCGGCGGTGCCTTCATGCGGGGTTTCGGGGCGCACCTCGACGCCTCGGCAACTTGCCTGCGCATGCCCTCGATCTCCGCCGTGAGGCGCAGCAGGACGCCCTTGAAGTGGGGCGCCAGGGGGTCGCGCGGCTGGGCCCAGAAGTCCGACCGCTGGCGTATGTGCGTGTGGTACGTGTGGAGCTGCCGCTGCTCGAGGGTGAGGGGCAGCGCCCGCGGGTTCAGCAGGTGCAGCAGCGCCTTGGTCATGCGCCCATCCAGGGCCGCCACGTCTGCTGCCGTGTTGGGGTACGCAGCCCCCCGTTGACCATGTGCCGGGGCCACTTGCACCCGCCCAGGTGACAGCGAGGGGGCCTCCTGGGCGGGACTTAGCACGCGCGTGAGCATGCGCCGCGTGCCGCCTTCCCGCACCTCCATATCCGTGAAGCTGCGCCGCTCCGCTCCAAGAGCCACCTTGCGCTGCGCCCTCCACTCCGCGCTCACCCCACCTCAGCTCCGACTCCACATGTGTCTCCTTCAGGGCCGCAACCTGCCCCATCCAGCTTGTTCGGCGCCACCTGGCACTCCGCCCTTGAGGGCTCTGCTCAGTGGGGGGCGCACCTTGATGGGCGGCGTGAGGCGCAGATCGCGTGCTTTGAGGATCATGGCCTCGGGGCTCGCCGTCTGGAGCCCAGCTGGCGAGCCAGTCAGCAGCACACCTGTCAGCGGCGTCCCCAGGAAGTGCACTCAGCGCAGGCCCACACTCGGCACTGCTGCTGTGCGCTCACAATCTGCGCGCGGAGCGGTGTGGACCCTCCGATGGACCTCCTGGAGGCTTCTATCTGCGTGTGGAGCGGTGTGGACCCTCCGATGGACCTCCTGGAGGCTTCTATCTGCGTGCGGAGCGGTGTGGACCCTCCGATGGCCTCCTGGAGGCTTCTATCTGCGTGTGGAGCGGTGTGGACCCTCCGATGGACCTCCTGGAGGCTTCTATCTGCGTGCGGAGCGGTGTGGACCCTCCGATGGCCCTCCTGGAGGCTTCTAGATCACCCCGGGTGCAGGGCCCGCGCGCGACAGGAAGCAGGGAGGAGAGCCTCTCTGGCGGCCGGCCACGTTGACCCAAGCAGACACGCCTTTCTCTTGTCTCGCAGGTCATGTTGAACTCCACGAGGACTAGCCTCTGTCCGGGTTCCCAAGACAACACCCCCAACACCTCCCCCCCGGTAGCCGCCCCTCTAACACCTCCATCTGCCTGCACTGGGGAGGGTGCATGCACCTGAGTGCGGAGGCGACAGCTTGCGCGGTGCTTGAAGGGTGCCCGTGGTCGGCGCAGCGAGCTCCTCCGCTGAGCACACCCTCCATCACCCGCCCGCTCCTCCACATCAGCTTTCGGGTGTCCCATCCATCGAGTACCACATTGCATCCTTGGATACACCGATGCCGTCGACAGCAAAACACCGCATCATCTGTACATGGCTCAGGCATGATGTGCAGGGGGAGAGGTGGGGAGGCGCACCTGACTCGATGTCGGGGACGGGGAAGCGCTGCGCAGCCGCGGGGTCGCTGAGCACTGCTGCGATGAAGTGCTCGCGCTGGGATGCGGCCCACTGGGTGCTGCTGGACTGTGAGCTGCCCTCGGAAGACACGGAGCCGGTGCGATGCGTGGGGAAGCTCGAGCGCCCGAGATCAGCGGAGCTAAAGGGGTAGCTCGTGTAGAACATGCCACTCCCAAAAATCCCCTTTTTAAACCATCGCCCCAAGCCGCCCAGTCACCCGAAAGAAACGTTAATAGTCAAGAGCACAAGATGGGTGGCAAGCGTGCGGGCGCAGGGAGCACAGACGGGCGCGGGGAGCACAGACGGGCGCAGGGAGCACAGACGGGCGCAGGGGCACAGACGGGCGCGGGGAGCACAGACGGGCGCAGGGAGCACAGACGGGCGCGGGGACAGACACGCAGGGAGCGGGCGCGGGGAGCACAGACGAGCACAGGCGGGCGCAGGGGCACAGACGGCGCGGGAGCGCAGACGAGCGCGGGGAGCACAGACGGGCGCGGGGAGCACAGACGGGCGCGGGGAGCACAGACGGGCGCAGGGAGTGCAGGGAGAGCGGCGGCTGCCACGTGAGAGCTGAGTGCCTGGAACTGCAGGCGGCCGGTGGCATGAATGCTGCGGTGGTACGTTACCGAGGCTTTCATACTGCCGGCCGGTGTGAGAGCTAATACCGCAGCTGCGGTGGTACGTCACCGAGGCTTTCATACTGCCGGCCGGTGTGAGAGCTAATGGCTTCCAAAAAGACTCTCAACTTTCCATATCAAAGTTGTTGTGACTGCAGAACACGGTGCACCTTGATGTCATGGTGATGGTCATGGTCCGGCTCCATCTCCCAGCTCTCTTGCGCCCCCGTCCGGCCCTCCATCGGTGGCCAGGCGCTCGCGTCTTCGCGCGGGAGCTCCCCTGCGCAGCCGCATTGCCCCCGCGGCGACTTTGCAGCAAACAAAATCCAATCTGTGACCGGCTGCGTGCTAGTAATCTGTGACCGGCTGCGTGCTAGTAATCTGTGGCCGGCTGCGTGCTAGTAACCT
>LGRX02012547.1:0-11140 GCA_001247695.2 Cymbomonas tetramitiformis
GCCTACCTCACAGGGAGCCTGCCCAGACCGCTCACGCTGCGTTCCCTCAGATTCCTGCATCCCACCGCCAGACCCATCCTGCGTGGCATAGTCTGTCTCCTCGAACGCGTCCTCCCACGCTCTGTCCATCAGTGCTAACCTCTCCGCCCCTTCCCGTCGGTCCGCCTCCCCCCGATCCAGGTCCGGGCCCATGCCTCCTCCCACACGCCCTCCGCCAGCCCAACGCCACCCACTTCCGGCCGGACATCGCCCTACAGCCCGCCTGATGATCAGCCCTGCAACCCCCCGTGCAAGCGCGAAAGAAAGCAGCCGGACCCACTTCTCCTTCCAGCCCACCGCCCCGCCACGTGCCGCTTCCTCGTCCTCGTCCTCGTCCTCGTCCTCGTCCCCATTGCCATCCACCTACTCTCCCCCTTCCGCGTTCGCCTCCATGTACCGCCGCTCCCTGAAGCGCCGCTGCGTCTTCCAAAGGAATCCATACGCCGCAGGCCCCAGCCCATCGTACACCTCCACCCCAAAGGGGATGAAGTGATGTGGGCGGACATCCCCGTACGCCGCCACCTTGCTCTCCTCTACCTTCTTCGCCGCCGCCCCGGGGGCTATCATGGCCGCTCCCAGGTGCGCGTCTGACATCGGCCGTGCCGTGGCCACATCAAACAGCACATGCTGGCCCGGTCCCTCCGCATCTAACACTGTCACATCCGGGCAATGATTCCGTGAGTAGGTCAGGTAGCCCGCGAAGTCATCGTGCAATGCAGACGCCAAGGGATAGGCAGACTTGGCCACCTCGAACAGCACCCTCTGCAGTTTGTGGTGGATGAAAGAGTACCAATTTCCTCCCCCAGCCTCCACTCCCCCCCGGCATGCCAGTAGGTGTGTCCCGGTGGGAGCCCGCTCTCCTCCACAATCGGGGCACTCCTCCACTTGGCCAAGGAGGGGCTGCTCCGCATGAAGAATGTGCCGCAGGGCCACCCGGTATTCCGCCGACCTGAGCTCCAGGGCTGGGCAGCATGGAACACCCCTCATGAAAGCAGGCCCAATACTGTTGAAGGTCACCGAGAAAAGCCAGGGGAGCCGAGACGCCCCCACGTGCCCAGCCAGCCAAAGCCAATCCGCAGAGTGGAGGACAGCAGCATAGACCCGTTGGGCACGTTTTTGAGACCTGCTGTAATCACTCAACTTCTTGACTTCGTCCGCCTTTGGCACTTGTGGTGGCAAATGCTCATTTGCTCCCCTCGCCTCCCCAATCACCTCCATCGCCTCCGACACCTTCCGCATGGCCGCTTGCAAAGAATTGACATACGGCAAGTCGCTCTCAGCCCCGAGGTCCTCGGTTCCCGCCGTCACTGTTGGAAAGAGTTCCCGCATATCCTCCCAGACTTGCGCAAACCCGCCAAGCCAGGCCGCACTGCTCACCCTCGCCGCCTTAGTCAGGCCCATCCCATGCGGGAGGGTGGCAAAGTCACAGGAATGCCACGCCAATCCACCGCCAGGCAGCAAGTCCCGCAACGCCCCCTGCATCCTCCTGTCATGCTCCTCAGCCGCCTCCCGCATCATCTCCGGCGGCACACCTCGCAGCCAGAACCCCAGCCTCGGGTGGGCACAAAATCGAAGCAGGAGCCCCTGGGCCTGCGCATGCCCAAGCTTGTTCAAGAGGGGCAGGATGCCACATAGCTCCTCCACCTTCTTCAACATCTCCACACTGACCGCCTCTGCCTTCCCCACCGGCACCCCCAAGACATCGATGAAGTCCAGCTCCCCCCGTGCACCCGGCATCCCGGCCTCGAAGCAACTGGCGTCCCCCTCAGGCGAGAAAGCTGCTGACTTCACCGGCTGAATATCCAGGCCAATCGCCACTGCCTCCTCCATATAAGACTCATACCCGAGCGCCGCTTCAACTGGAGGGCCCAGGAAGAAAGTGTCATCCAAGTAGGCAAAGATGCCCACGCTAGGATGTCCCTCCTGAACCCGCTCCAGCACCACCTGCAACGGGGCAGCCAGGTAAAGTGGCCCCAGGGGGTCCCCCTGCTGCGTGCCCTCCTTCGACTTGACAAATTGCATCACCGAGCCATCAACGCCCCCCAGCCGAAACCCCAGGTTCGCATCCACCCCATAACAAAGGTCCGTCCACGCCCACAGCTTCGGGAAGTCCCGCTCGATAGCCTCAAACATTGCCTCACGGTGCACCGCATTGAAGGCATTCCTGGCATCTGCCTTAACACAGACCCATTCCGGGTGCCGATCCAGGGCCGCCTGAACAGTGTGGACCCCCAGGTCCGCCCCTCCCTTCACCGCAACCCCAATCTGGGCCGCCCGCAGTCCACCATGGTCATCATCCTGTCGACGCCCACCAAATCGAGCCCTGAGGGCCTTCGCACGCTGCCTGCATATGACCTTCGCCACTAGCTTCCGGAGAACTTCGCCACACGCAATGGGCCGGACGTTGACGCCGAGGGCGTCCTTCAGCAACGCCACTAACCTAGCGCCTGCCAACCACTCCCGAACCCCCGCCGGGGCCCGACCTGCCGCCAGATGGTTGCACACCTCCAACAGTGCATCTCGCCCACCAGAGACATGGACCGCCCACATATGCTCCCAGCGCCACTGAGAGCTGCCCGGTTCCGAGGCCCGCGGCAGATTACGCATTACATCATCGAACGTCTTCTCATCCAGCTCAAGCGCCTGCCCCCGAAGCTCTCGCCGGCGATCCTCTCCCACATCTTGCCTCCTGCCTGTCCCAGCCGGGTGCAACCGCTCCAGCTTCAGCAACGTCTTCTCCGTCGCTGGTGCCAGCTTGGCCAACTCCAGCCTCTTTGCTGCCTTTCCCAGCTGCCCCGCCTTCACCAACCGCACAACATCTCGCAGCACCCGTTCCTCATCCGCCTCGGCCACAGCTCGTCGATCCCCCGGCACCTCCGCATGCAGCCCCTCCCACTCGCCGCGTAGGAAGCGGGCGCAACGCTCCTTAATGACCTGGGCCACACCCTGCTTCACCCCCTGCTGGACCGGCTGAAGAACCAGACACGGGAGTAAAAAGAACAACTTGTAGGCCTCGACGTCCTCTGTGTCCACCCGCATCCTCCGAAGCGCGACCATCACACACTCGGTGAACAGTCCCCACAACTTCTTCGGCACCATCAGGGAAGGGAAGTCGCTCACAGCACACTCGTCGACACTCAGTCCTCGCAGCCATGTCCACCCCGCCTCTCCAAGCCCATCCGGGTCCCCCACCAAGCTCTCGCCTCCGTGCTGCCCCTGCGCCCGCCCCGCCGCCCGTGGATTGCCCCGGCCCCCACTGCCGCCTCCCCCCTGAGCCGGCGCACAACGCTGAGCATAACTAGCCAGACAGCCCCCACCCCGACCTTGATGCTGCCGCAATCCAGTCTCCGAGAGGATATGTCCACAGCTCTGCTCAGGGCACCGCGTGAGCCTCGCCGCAGACAGCAGAAGCCCCGATGCGTCAGGATGGCTCCGCCGAAAATGCTCCGTCAGGGCTCGGCTGCTTCCTAGGGCCCCCACTGAGCACCCCGGCACCGAGCAGACCACATTCCCCACCCGCTGTCCTGCCCCCTTCCGCCCGCCACTTCCCTCGAGCTGCGCCGACCCACTAGTCCCTCCCGAGGCACCCCCCAATGGTCTCAGTGGCTCCACAGCCCCTCCCTCACCCGCCACATCAGCCCCGCGCTCTGCCCCCACCGTCCTCGTCCCTAACCTTACCCCGTGGACACCCTCACCCGCCACCCCCACGGCCTCCTCACCACCCGACTGTCCCACCGCTACAGCACCACTCCCAAGATCAACGCTAACCCCAGCCGAACGCCCCGACAGTTCCAATCGAAGTGATAGATGAGGGCCCTCCACGCCCTCTCCGCTGCTCACTGCCATCCCATCCGCCAGACCATCCACTCCGGCCCCGTCCTCCCCGCTGACCCCCTCAGTTTCGCCACCCGCACCCGCGCCCGCATCCCCCCGAGGCAGCTGCCGCCAACCCATAAGCAAGCCCTTCTCCGCCTCCCTGCTCCAGCCACCAGCCGTCTTCACCCCGACGCGCCGCCCACCACCCCGCCTGGACAGGAAACCGTCATGATCACCCGGGTCTCTCGGCCTGTCCTCCAGGAACACCTCCTCTCTCTCCGGGTTCCCATCAAGGTACTCAATCACTGTCGCCCCTTCCACAGATGCTCCCCCCCCTAACCGTCCACCATACCAGCTGCGCTCACCTGGCCAATACACCTCCACCAGGGTGCCCACTGGCAACGCCGCCATCGCTGGGCCTACACTCTGCTCAGCCGATCTCCCATCATCAACACGCCTTTCATTATTTACACTATCCGTGACCGCCTGGTCCGCCGCCTGCCCAGCCGCCCCTTCCACATTTACACTATAAACAAACCCCTCATTCGCCCGATTATCTTCATAATCAGAACTCATAGTCATACCTCATTCACTCGAACACTACGCCCAGTGACGCTCACCACCTGCCACCAAGCCGAAAAACCAAAATCAAAATCGAGCCAAAAAACAGCACCCGGAAACTCATCGCCATGGAATTGCAACCGGCCGTGGCCTTAGGAGTCCTGCCTCTCACCCCCGGGGATTGGGCGGGCAGGTGCTGACGCCAGCAGAGGCATCCGTCAGATACAAAAGTATCCAATATACTGGACTGTCAGCTGGGTTGGCCTGGATGGGCGCTCTATGCCAACCGTGCGGAGGGTTGTCTGTACAAAAGTAACCGCGCCCCGAAGGTCTCCGGTACCCTCGACCGTTGCTGTTGATGCAAAATCCATCTGCTGTTGGCTCCCCAAACAAATATATGAAACCATGCCTGCACAGGCGCAAAATATGTACACAACTCGAACCACACGTGTGTGCGTGAAACCCAAGACCGGATCTGGACCGTAGAGAGCAACGGCAAGCGACGGCCACCACACCAGAAGTGCGGATTCGTCCTTACGGGCCCGGGTCTAGACCACACCCAACCGACACCACCGCTAACACAACCACGACACAATCGACACAAGAAGGAGAACACACAACCAAGGCTCCGATCGGCGAAGGCAACAGCCAACACCCTGCACTCGAAGGCCTCAGCAGGGAACCCGAGCGCTACCAACCGACACCACACACAACCCTAGCCGGGTGGGGGGGTCATACCCCTCAGCCGGCAAACGCTCCCCCCTCCATTCTTTGTCCCCCCGCCAATCCGGCGAGGGTTAGGCCCCGGGGGGAGGGCCCCCGTGTGTGTGTGTGTGTGATCTCGCTGTACTATAACCCAGAGACCAGCAGTTGTTTGGCGATGATCGGTCACATCGTTTCATCTTTCCATGCTACTTTGCATTTGGGTTGGGAATATGTAGTAGTTTGTGGTATCTTGTCACGGCCCCGCCCCGCCCTGCTTTTGATTTGCTTCTCACATCCACTGGGATGATGGTGGGCTGGCTTTTGTTGGCCGGTCTCATGCCGTTCAGTGTGATCTCGCTGTACTATAACTAGCTAGTACTGACCCTACAGTCGTAACAACATTTCGGGTCATGACTAGATTGTGAATCCTTAAATGTGAGGCATCTTTTAATATGCAATTATCTGAAAATCTAGCAGCTAGGTAGATTCTTGAATGATATAGTTTCTTATTATCCTGGATGGGCTCCTGCGCTGATGCGTATGTTTGTTTGAGGGATTAATGTAAAATATTGGGCGTGGATATAACGTTGAAATTAGAGCCCACGGAATTCGAGTGTTTTCAAAATATTGCTCCGATTGACCTGAGCCGTGCACTGCCTTAGACAGTGACGGTTCGAACACTCTGAGAGTAGCCGACATCCAGTCACAGACTACAAGTAAGTAGGAGTCTGAACTGAAAAGGACTCAGCTCTGTACATTTGTACTTTCTTGGCAAACATCTTCACGGAATACAAGCGTATTCCTCTATGTCTGAGCACATTGCAAAAAGTATTCTCGACAGATCCCTAGTAAATCAATTAGGTATCTAGGACGTAATAATAGTAATGGTAGATACAACAAAAGACCAGGCGGCAAAAGCCAAGGCCGAATCAGAGGATTCTGACAAAAAGGACTCACCGCAGCCCGCAGCTCTCCGAGCAAGACTGGGTGAAGTGCTGAAGTCCATGGATCAACAGCAGTAGCAGCAGTACCAACAACCGCTGGCTCAGCAGAACCAGATCACGGCCACCTTGTTGGAGCAGCTCCAACAGCTCAATGGCAAGGATGAGTCAAAGGGGGATACTGAGGCATCGAACATTGGCACTAAGGAAGACAAGAAGGAGCTTGCTCGTCAAAAGAAGATCATGTACTGCCCTTATAGCGACTCATGCCCATACCCACCATTCTCTTTTGAGACACAGTTGCCCCAGCTGTATGTACGACTGGTACGATCAAAACTTTTTGATGGTCAAGAAGAATTCGATTTCATTAAGATACGAATAGGTTGTCCTGGCACCAACACTCGCGTATCTCTACGACGCATTGCAGTACTGCAGTTCTCCAATGACACACTCAAGATTCTGGAGAACCAGGACAAGGAGCTCGTTTTAGCTCAAGAGCGACGGTGTACAAAACCTATATCGCTGTCATGGGGGTGTACACTTTGTTGGCGAACCGTTACTCTATGGTTCAACTTCGCGCGAGTCTGAACAGGGATGCTGCTCACGGCGGACCAGAAGCACTGAGGACGAAGCTTGCCTTTATGAAAGAGAAAGTTTACAACTCTGACGGCTTCGTAGCGGAGCCAACTTTTAATCTGTGGTTGCAGGAGTTCACACCTGGACTCCTCGAGGCAGCAATCAAGCTGTGATGAACACAACAGCAAAGCACGCGGCAAAGGCTGTTGGCCTTTTCCCGGACAGGGGTCAGCGTGATCAAGGCGGAGCTGGAGGCATGAGCTCAGGCCCACCAAAAATCCATTTAAATTAGCCTAGATGCGGACGCGGCAAGGGTGCAGCAGGGGCTGGCTGAGGGGTGGCGTTGGTGATTGATGTGCTTGGCACAAACCTGCCTGGTTTTGGCGTTCTCTTTAGGAACCAGGCAGAAGGGGCCTACTCTGCAGGAGGAATTACGCTGAAGGAAGGGAGCCTGGCGTGGGGTAGGCGCCAATCAACGCAGAAAATAAGAAGAAAAACAAACTCTTTCTAGTAACGGAAGCGTGATATTGTGATGTGCACAGCTGTTAAACTTGCCCCTTTTCCTAGCTACTACCACGAGTCACAGTGTATGTCCTGGCAGCCTATTGTTATCCAGTCTGTTAGTGGACTATGCCCTGCACGATGTACAATCTAGCAGTCAGGCTACAGCCATTCCTCATACTGGGACGCTGCGGCAGGGGGCTCGTACCACTATTGGCCACAACTGTCCCAGCTTTGGCACACACCTACTGTAGAGAGAAACTGTGCGTGCCCAAACCTCGGGTAATGAAGTGAGACAGCTGCTAACTCCTAGCCTGAGGTCCAGCAGGGGTTGTTGTAATTCGAGAGTCTGTTTTCACAAAAGCGAGCGTAAACTTTCATTCTCAAAAGATATACCAGTTCGCAGCTTGAAACGCCGCGAACTTCAGCGCCCAATCATTATTGATTGGGCAGTCTAAGTGAAAGTTCACTAAACAGATTCCTACGTGTTACTGTCGTGTTCATACCGACCGCAGTGACACGCCTGAGTACCGGCCCACGATCAGAATGTGGGCCGATGAACTTATTACGCACTTGTCGATGGGCATCAATGATCTAACGGCCACGATTAGTTCAGCAGATCTGCAGATCTATATCTAAGGGTTTCTTAGGGTTCCTTCAGGGTTTCTTTAGGGTTTGAGCATCCTGACTGCTACACAAGGCCTAGACAGTCATGCTTTACACCAAACTAACCACCAGGCACTGCAGATTGCAATAGGGATGCCTATTCTAGGATACAGGCAAGCTAATGAGCAGAGGCCTTCTTTCAATCTGAGCTCTAGGTTTCAGCCGTACTGACTCAATTGTCCGTTGTAGCCACGGTCCTGCTCTACTTTGTGGTCGACGGCGATGGTGATGCCGTCCACGCCACTATCACTGCTGAAAACCCCCAAAGATGCCTCATGGTGTGGGGGACGAAAAGTGGTTTTTGGCAAGGCAGATGCTTCCTGCGAACCCAAAACCCTAGGGCCCAGGTCCATCCACTGCTGCCAACAGGCATGCATGCAAACACTGTTTTTCACTCTGCCAGAGCGCTCCAGAGCAATGCTGAGGCGGCATTAACAATCGTTGTCGTCTTTGTAGTACTCTTCCTTGCCCAAGTAGTAACCCGGCCCCAGAGGTCCTCGTACCTCAGCACGTCAATGTCCACGCTGCAAGGTTCCCCCTGCTGCGCAGCTTTGCCCCTTTTTTATGCCCTCGCAAGGAAGCGCTTGCTTGTTGCGGTGTATCCGCTGTGTTTCCCCCCTGGGGAGGCCGGTCCTGCCAAAATGACGCTTCACACTATCTCGTTGAACCTAGGAGGTGAGATCCTTCCAGTCGGATGTGCGGGATATGCTTGAGGTCGCGAGCCTGAGGCTCCAACGCAAAAGTATTACAATGGATTTTTTGTAGAGCGAAGATCAACTGGCTGCAAGTACCTCCAAAACCATTCTACAACAGCATGGGGCTACTTGATTTGACAAGAAGTCAGCAGATAGACCTGCTGGTTGGAGACCGAGACACGTTGTCACGTGGACAACGGCCCCTGGATGAAAGCAACAAACCGCGAGCACGTTTTGTGGATTTTTCTGGTGCCGAAGACAGACTCAAACCCATGAGAAGCATGCACGACTTCCGATGGCTTGACGTCTTTTGCCACAAGTCGCAGTGCAAAATGGGGACGGCCCTGAAGAAGTTTATACGACGTCTTGATGCGAAACAGAACGACTGGTGTTTTCATCCGACCTCATCCAGGACGGGAACCATTACGTGGGTATCGACCCGGAATTCCAGAAGTTCATGCAGGTTGACGTCCAAGGGGAGCTTTACCAGTGCAGCGCCGATGCATACAATAATCATGACCACTTGTGTGCGTCGAAGCATCCACAAATATATAGTTACTGGCTGAACACTTAAAGTCTGGGCTGCTAGCTTAGACAGCGCCAGCCGGACAAATGTTATGTATCAATGGCTTCCCGGCATGCAGTGTGCCTTTTGCTATAAGACCGTGTGTGATTTTTAAACAGTATAATGCATGCATACATATTGGGCATTCATTACAGAGATTTCAAAATAGTTTAGATTGGGCAGGCGTAGGCATTTCACTTTAATGCTACCAGACTGGGCCTCACTCTTGCAGTGTTATTTCCCCCTAAATGTGCTTGATTATTCCTCAAATGCATCAATACAGCTTGGATTGTGAATTCAATACGGTTGTTGCATGCTAGTGCGCTAATATAACTAAGTGCTGCCGCGTGCTCTTCAGGTGGTATCCTCTATAGCGCAATATACTCTTCCCCCTAAGCATGGCGTGGAGTTCATGGATTGGTTTAAGACAGTGGTAACTCACTTTCATTTTGCCTCGGAGCTTTGCTTCTTGCTTTGTCACGAGCAAGATTCGCTGCTTTTGCAAGTTTCATTTCTCTCTGAAGACGTAGGTGTCCCTGCTGTTGGAATTCATTATTTTAGTATACATGCATGCATCCTCCTCGTTACCCACAGTAGATATGAAACGATTTACGTGTGTGTACTGCTACTAGCATAGTAGATGAGAATCATCGTGCCAGCCAATATCGGCACAAGCGCACCTCAAGGTGTTGATTGTGCTACCACAAGCGCATATGTGCCAATTGTGCGGCACATCGATCGATGGGCGCTTGTGCTGTGACGCCCCCTTCTGCATAGCACTCTTGTGCCATTGGTATATGCCAACATACATTTCAGAACAAGCTTGCTTGCATGCACCCCCTCCACGCCTTTTCAAGAAGTCTTCCGCCGGGTATGACGTGCATTCATTTTATCCTTTCATGTGTTCTTGAAATCAGATGTGGGAAGTTTGGCAAGACCCTGTATGTGGTGACGGCATTTGCCAATCGCCATTTGAATTTCCCAGATATGGACGGTGAGTATTCTGTTATCTTGCCACTCTATTTGGCACTACGATGATCATCCCTCCTGACTAGTTGAAAGTGTTGTATTCTTCACTAATTGCTGACGTTTGTGATATGTCAATTCCATTCTGCATGTCTGCTTTATGCGACACACCGAGCGTGTACCAATAACACACGTTCACGCCTCGCTCGTGATTTCATAGTGACAAATCTTAGAGAGGAGAGATGCACTGAAGTAATCTGCATGCCCCAACCTACTGGTGGCACATTGCATGCCTCGACTTGATTGATTAACGTCTGTTGCTTTGAAGTCAAGGATTAAGTCTATATTTTTTTGCGCGCGGCATGCACACAGACATGAGCTACTATTGTCTACTGCAGCCACTAACAGCTGCAGCTGATCACTGATACCTCCTGACAGGTTTGGCTGCAAAGCCGATTGTGGTGAGGAGCCATCTTTGATATCAGTGACGCTCTTCATCGAGGTGAACACCGCATGAGAAACCATTAGCTATTTTTGTCATTTTCTCACAAACAATAGCTCATTGCCAGCTAGATAGTTCGGCATCACATTATCATATATCAAAAAATTTGCTGGCTCTCTCTGCCCTCTCTTCCTCTATCTGCGTCCGTCCGTCCCATTATCTTGCCATCTCATCTGCGTCGTTTCCCCCACTCTGTGCCTGCGCTGCCTCCATGTATGTTCCAGCATCATCAGATGTTGTCGTTGACGACGTTGTCGTGAACCGGGGTGAACTTGTTGATATCACACACCTCCTTTGCTATGATGTCCGCTTCTGCATTGCCCTGTATGCCTATGATGTGTGCTTTCACCTTTCTTAGGGCTACCTCGGTTCCTTCTTCGTGCAGCTTTGCCACCATGGGTCCCTATGTTGGTGATGCTCCATTACATTCGGGTCTTGAAGCAATTTCATTATATAGGCTGACGGATACTCATCAGCGGTCAGCGCACACCAGCTGGCACTGGACACAGCACACCGGGTAGTGATATATACAGACAGTTCCACCAGCCTATGTAAGGTGACCCGCCCCGCGTCACCCCTGGCAATACGCGCCCGGGAGGTCAGAGCG
>LGRX02012548.1:0-16030 GCA_001247695.2 Cymbomonas tetramitiformis
GACCGGCGCTTCCAAGCAGCCGCGGTGACCGGCGCTTCCAAGCAGCCGCGGTGACCGGCGCTTCCAAACAGCCGCGGTGACCGACGCTTCCAAGCAGCCGCGGTGACCGGCGCTTCCAAGCAGCCGCGGTGACCGGCGCTTCCAAGCAGTCGCGGTGACCGGCGCTTCCAAGCAGCCGCGGTGACCGGCGCCCCCAAGCAGCCGCGGTGACCGGCTCTTCGCATGAACTCTAATTCTCGAAAGTGCCTTCCAACAGCCCCTGGATGGACGGAGGGGATGGGCACCGGGGCTTGAGCTTGGCAACACTTAGGAAGTGCCGCCTTGACTGGGGAAGGGAAGCAGTCACAGAGGAGTATGGAAGGTGGCCCACCTGAGCCTCCATCGTTGTCAACACCCACAGAGTACCATGAGGGCCCGTTTGAGGTGTCGCTGCTGCCCAGTGATGACGAAAAAGACTCCCCACCGTCGGAGCTCCAACAGATTACTCCATCCGATCCGACTGCAAAGCCGAAGCGGCTGTGGAAATCCACGGTGATGTCGTGCAGCGCCTGGAACAGAGCAGTGCCCCCCGGCGCCGGCGGCCATCCCACATGGCGTCACCCTTGTGCTCCACTGGTGCCACAGGACGTGACGGCAGTGCGGGGTAAGGCGACCATCAGGTAATACAAAACGCGGGAGCAGGGTTATGGTAGCAACCTTCTCGGTGCAGCTTGCAAGTCGCACCCAGCTCTGGCCGATGTCGCTCGTTTGAAGGATGCCCCCATCGCCACCAACCGCCCACCCAACTCCGCGCGTGCCCTCGAACCAAACCTGTCAAGGCAGCACCGCCGTCATCCTTCACCACCGTCATCCTTCACGGCGCGCATGCTCGGAAGCACACAATGAACGGCACGAGGCACGCCGACAAAAGCCACCCCACCATCATCCCAGGAGTAGTGAGAAGCAATTCAGGAGCTTTACAGCTGTACACCAGACAGGTGGAATCTTCCCGATCCGGGGGACTTTTGATCGGAAGCACTGCACAGGACGGGGCGGGGCGCGGCCGTGACAAGATACCACCGACGCACCCACATCTCAAACCAAATGTGATGCAGTATGGATAGATGGATGCGGCCACACACGCATTTTGTGAGGTTGCGCCATTTCGCGCAACATCTGCATGTCTGGAGTGAGCAGATCCTGCTGGCGCGCCCCCCCCCGGTGGCGCATAGCACGATGAATGGAACCCGGTGTGGGCACATGGTGCAGCCGATATTTTGTGGCACGTGGTGCCAAAGGAATCGGTCCAAGGATAAGCGCACACGGAATGGCATGAGATCAGCCGACAAAAGCCAGCCCACCATCATCCCAGTGGATGTGAGTAGCAAATCAGGAGCAGGGCGGGGCCATGACAAGATACCACCAACGCATACATATTCCCAACCCAGATGCAAAGCAGCATGGAACGATGATACAATGTGACCGATCATCGCCCAACAATAGTTGGTCCCAGGGTTACGGAGTGAGAGGACCCTGCTGGATACATGGCTGCGAGGACTGAGTTTCGACGAGTGTGCTGTGAGCGACTTCCCTTCCCTGATGGTGCCGAAGAAGTTGTGGGGACTGTTCACCGAGTGTGTGATGGTGGCGCTTCGGAGGATGCGGGTGGACACAGAGGACGTCGAGGCCTACAAGCTGTTCTTTTTACTCCCGCGCCTGGTTATTCAGCCGGTCCAGCAGGGGGTGAAGCAGGGTGTGGCCCAGGTCATTAAGGAGCGTTGCGCCCGCTTCCTACGCGGCGAGTGGGAGGGGCTGCATGCGGAGGTGCCGGGGGATCGACGAGCTGTGGCCGAGGCGGATGAGGAACGGGTGCTGCGAGATGCTGTGCGGTTGGTGAAGGCGGGGCAGCTGGGAAAGGCAGCGAAGAGGCTGGAGTTGGCCAAGCTGGCACCAGCGACGGAGGAGACGTTGCTGAAGCTGGAGCGGTTGCACCCGGCTGGGACAGGCAGGAGGCAAGATGTGGGAGAGGATCGCCGGCGGGAGCTTCGGGGGCAGGCGCTTGAGCTGGATGAGAAGACGTTCGATGATGTAATGCGTAATCTGCCGCGGGCCTCGGGACCGGGCAGCTCTCAGTGGCGCTGGGAGCATATGTGGGCGGTCCATGTCTCTGGTGGGCGAGATGCACTGTTGGAGGTGTGCAACCATCTGGCGGCAGGTCGGGCCCCGGCGGGGGTTCGGGAGTGGTTGGCAGGCGCTAGGTTAGTGGCGTTGCTGAAGGACGACCTCGGCGTCAACGTCCGGCCCATTGCGTGTGGCGAAGTTCTTCGGAAGCTAGTGGCGAAGGTCATATGCAGGCAGCGTGCGAAGGCCCTCAGGGCTCGATTTTGTGGGCGTCGACAGGATGATGACCATGGTGGACTGCGGACGGCCCAGATTGGGGTTGCGGTGAAGGGAGGGGCGGACCTGGGGGTCCACACTGTTCAAGCGGCCCTGGATCGGCACCCGGAATGGGTCTGTATTAAGGCAGATGCCAGGAATGCCATCAATGCGGTGCACCGTGAGGCAATGTTTGAGGCTATCGAACGGGACTTCCCGGAGCTGTGGGCATGAACGGACCTTTGTTATGGGGTGGATGCGAACCTGGGGTTTCGGCTGGGGGGCGTTGATGGCTCGGTGATGCGATTTGTCAAGTCGAAGGAGGGCACGCAGCAGGGGGACCCCCTGGGGCCACTTTACTTGGCTGCCCCGTTGCAGGTGGTGCTGGAGCGGGTTCAGGAGGGACACCCTAGCGTGGTCATCTTTGCCTACTTGGATGACGCTTTCTTCCTGGGCCCTCCGGTTGAAGCGGCGCTCGCGTATGAGACTTATATGGAGGAGGCAGTGGCGATTGGCCTGGATATTCAGCCGGTGAAGTCAGCGGCTTTCTCGCCTGAGGGGGACGCCAGTTGCTTCGAGGCCGGGATGCCGGGTGCACGGGGGGAGCTGGACTTCACCGATGTCTTGGGGGTGCCGGTGGGGAAGGCAGAGGCGGTCAGTGTGGAGATGTTGAAGAAGGTGGAGGAGTTATGTGGCATTCTGCCCCTCTTGAACAAGCTTGGGCATGCGCAGGCCCAGGGGCACCTGCTTCGATTCTGTGCCCATCCGAGGCTGGGGTTCTGGCTGCGAGGTGTGCCGCCGGAGATGATGCGGGAGGCGGCTGAGGAGCATGACAGGAGGATGCATGGGGCGTTGCGGGACTTGCTGCCTGGGGGTGGATTGGTGTGGCACTCCTGTGAGTTTGCCACCCTCCCGCATGGGATGGGCCTGACTAAGGCGGCGAGGGTGAGCAGTGCGGCCTGGCTTGGTGGGTTTGCGCAAGTCTGGGAGGATATGCGGGAGCTCTTTCCAACAGTGACGGCGGGGACCGAGGACCTCGGGGCTGAGAGCGACTTGCCGTATGTCAATTCTTTGCAAGCGGCCATGCAGAAGGTGTCGGAGGCGATGGAGGTGATTGGGGAGGCGAGGGGAGCAAATGAGCATTTGCCACCACAAGTGCCAAAGGCGGACGACGTCAAGAAGTTGAGTGATTACAGCAGGTCTCAAAAACGTGCCCAACGGGTCTATGCTGCTGTCCTCCACTCTGCGGATTGGCTTTGGCTGGCTGGGCACGTGGGGGCGTCTCGGCTCCCCTGGCTTTTCTCGGTGACCTTCAACAGTATTGGGCCTGCATTCTTGAGGGGTGTTCCATGCTGCCCAGCCCTGGAGCTCAGTTCGGCGGAATACCGGGTGGCCCTGCGGCACATTCTTCATGCGGAGCAGCCCCTCCTTGGCCAAGTGGAGGAGTGCCCCGATTGTGGAGGAGAGCGGGATCCCACCGGGACACACTTACTGGCATGCCGGGGGGGAGTGGGGGCTGGGGGAGGAAATTGGTACTCTTTCATCCACCACAAACTGCAGAGGGTGCTGTTCGAGGTGGCCAAGTCTGCCTATCCCTTGGCGTCTGCATTGCACGATGACTTCGCGGGCTACCTGACCTACTCACGGAATCATTGCCCGGATGTGACAGTGCTGGATGCGGAGGGACCGGGCCAGCATGTGCTGTTTGATGTGGCCACGGCGCGGCCGATGTCAGACACGCACCTGGGAGCGGCCATGATGGCCCCCGGGGCGGCGGCGAAGAAGGTAGAGGAGAGCAAGGTGGCGACGTACGGGGATGTCCGCCCACATCACTTCATCCCCTTTGGGGTGGAGGTGTACGGTGGGCTGGGGCCTGCGGCGTATGGATTCCTTCGGAAGACGCAGCGGCGCTTCAGGGAGCGGCGGTACATGGAGGCGAACGCGGAAGGGGGAGAGCAGGTGGATGGCAATGGGGACGAGGACGAGGACGAGGACGAGGAAGCGGCACGTGGCGGGGCGGTGGGCTGGAAGGAGAAGTGGGTCCGGCTGCTTTCTTTCGCGCTTGCACGGGGGGTTGCAGGGCTGATCATCAGGCGGGCTGTAGGGCGATGTCCGGCCGGAAGTGGGTGGCGTTGGGCTGGCGGAGGGCGTGTGGGAGGAGGCATGGGCCCGGACCTGGATCGGGGGGAGGCGGACCGACGGGAAGGGGCGGAGAGGTTGGCACTGATGGACAGAGCGTGGGAGGACGCGTTCGAGGAGACAGACTATGCCACGCAGGATGGGTCTGGCGGTGGGATGCAGGAATCTGAGGGAACGCAGCGTGAGCGGTCTGGGCAGGCTCCCGGTGAGGCAGGCGAGGCAGGCGCGATGGCATCGAGGCTTTTGGAGAGCATGGAGGACGTGCGGCGGGAGGTGGAGCATCTGGGCACTGTGGAGGGTCAAGGAGGGGGCACCGCCGAGGCGCGATCTGGAGGGGCACGGGCAGGCATAGGCGGGCTCAGCCAGGCGGCGTCAAGTGTCGAGGATATCTTGAATGAGTGGGATGACCTTTTGTCGCCGGGCCCGGAGAGTGGGGTCTGGACTCAGGAGCAGAGTGGGGCCTCGCCGGAGCAAGCAATGGCCTTGGCTGAGGGAGGGGTGGCCACCTTGATGGGGGCGAGCAGGCGGGTGGCCGGCCTTCTTGGGGGGGTTGATGGCATGGGGGGAACTGATGAGGATGACGGGGGAGATGTGGGGAGGTCCGCGGGTGGAGATGACACACGCCGGGCCCCTCAGAGCCCGGGGGCCCATCCTGGCAGCGATGACCACTTACAACAGGTTGCACGGCAGCATACGGCATCTCATCAGCTTCCGTGCCCATCGGGCGAGGTTGCTGGCCGTGCCGGAACTAACAGTGAGCAGCTGTCGGGAAGGCGACGACCGGGTGGTGAACTATCGGCCACCGGGAGGGCTTGGGACACACAGGCAACTGTGGGGATGGGACCCCAAGTAGGAACAGTGCGGCGTGACAGTTACAGCGCAAGTGTGGAGCGCATTGCTCAAGTTCGCGGCCACCTCGCAAGGCAATCAGCGCAAGGGCTCCAGTCACGGGGAGTTGGTGCTGGGGGTAGAGGGCTACAGGCGCAAGTCGGTGGCGGATGCGCAAGTTTGGATGAGGGCAACCCAGTTTATCATTCTCAGCCCCTTGGGACAGCGCTTGGGCATTCTGGCCGTGGCGTGGGTGGGCAAGCTCTCTTGAGACCAGGCTGTAGGCGGCAGCGGGGTGATGTGGGGTGTGGGCTTGGTGGTGGAGGGGTGCCTCGATTGGCGGAGGTGAGCCGGCTCCAGAGACACAGCAGCAGTGCGCCGGCAGGACAGCCGCAGAGGGGCTCAGGTGGCCTAGTTGTAGGAATTCGAGAGTTTCGTTTACACAAAAGCGATCATAAACTTTCATTATCAAAAGATATACCAGTTCGCAGCTCGAAACGCCACGAACATTTGCGCGCCATCATTACTGATTGGGCGATCTTATGTGAAAGTTCACAAAACAGAGTCCTACGTGTCACTGTCGTGTTCATACCGACCGCAGTGACACTCTTGAGTACAGATGAACTCATTACGCACTTCCCTATGGTCATCAGTGATCTGACGGCCACGATTAGTTCAGCAGATCTACAGATCTAGATCTAAGGGTTCCATAGGGTTTCTTTAGGGTTTCTTCAGGGTTTGATACTGTACAAAGTCTAGATAGTCATTCTTTACACCAAACTGATCAGCAGGCACTTGCAGATTCCAATACCCCTTCTAAAGGGTGACTGTCTAGTTGTCCTACTGCCAGTTCTTGGGAATGGTGCCCCTTCAGTCAGCAATATCCAGTTTTTGGGATGGTGCCCCTCCAGCTCCAGTTTATGGGGATGGTGCCCCCTTCAGTCTTCAGTCTTCAGGGTCGGAGTCCTTCAAGTTCATGATACCAAGCCTCTCTCTGTGTGTAAGGAAGGCTGGTAGAGGAAGGGGCTTGGTGAATATGTCCGCTGTGTTGTCCGCTGAGGAGACATACGAGGCTTCCCCTGTCTTGGACTTCACCAGTTCCCGGATGTACATGTTCCTCACCTCTATGTGCTTGGACCTGTTGTTGTTCACATAGTCAGAGGCCAAATGAATGGCCCCTTGGTTATCACAGTACATAGGCACTGGGTTGCAGATGTCCACCAAGTCATTCAGCACATTGATGATGTACTTGATCTCGCGAGCCCCTTCAGACATAGCTATGATCTCAGCCTCGGTAGTCGAGAGTGATACACACCTCTGCATGATCGAGGAGAAGATGAGCAAGCTCCCACACAGGTAGAGTGCAATGCCAGATGTAGACCTCCTCGTTGTCTTGCAGCCAGCATAGTCAACATCAGTGTATATGCTCATTGGTAGTGATCCACAAGCCAGACCCAGCCCCCTTGGCACAGAAGAGGTTGTCCGCAGCACCAGCTCGTAGCTCACAGTGCCCTTGAGGTATCTGACAACCTGTTTCAGTGCCACAAAGTGCTCTTGGCCATAGGACGCACAGAACCGAGAGAGAGCAGATACAGCAGCCATGATGTCAGGGCGCGTGCACCTTGCAATCCACTGCAGCTGCCCAAGCAGCCCCCTGAATGGAATGGTGGTATCCTTGCCATCAGATGGAGCAAGAGAGCACCCTGGAGACATGGGCAGGCTAGCTGGCTTGGCATCCTTAAGCCCATAGGTGTCAACCATCTGGGAGATGTACCCAGATTGAGAGAGATATGCCACTCCAGGGCCCCCGCGCACACCAATGCCCATCACAAGATCCAGAACACCCAAGTCCTTGCATGCATACTTGGAGTTGAAGGCTGTCACGAAGCTGTCATACCATGAGCGACTGTCAGTGGCCACAATGTAGTCATCAACATACGCCAGAATGACGACCGTGATGTCAGAGTCCCTGATGAAGTATAGACAGGGTTCAATATCACTGCGCCTCATCCTCACATCATAGGCCATGATGAAAGCATCGCTAGTCTCAAACCACTCTTTGCCCGCTTGCTTCAAGCCATATACCGCCTTGAGGAGCTTGGCACATGTCCTCCCCTAATACTCCAGCCCCCTAGGGAGCTTGACATACAGGTCCTCCTCGAGGGTCGAGTTCAGGAAAGCTGTCTCCACATCCATGTGATACACCTTCAGGGCAAGGTTCAGCGCCAGAATGATAACCAGTCTTGCTGAAGACAACTGCGTACACGGGGCAAAGGTGTCGAAATAGTCAACACCATACTCCTGTTTGTTGCCCCTCACACACACCCTCGCCTTGCGCTTCTGCAACTGTCGATGCTTGTCCAGCTTGACCTTCAAGACCAATGCCATGTCCAACAGGCGAACACCAGGAGGCACATCCTCCATGTCCATCATCATGAGAGCCTGCTTGACTGTAATCAGGGCCTCAAGCTCGGTCTGAATAGCCTCCATCCACTCATCAGCATCTGGCGCCCCCATAGCTTGTTTGACCCCCTTGGGCTCAGTCACTCCAGGTGGCGGCACATCCATTGAGTCCCCAGCACACGACTTCGCCACTGCTGCTAAGCATGTGTGCTCCGGAGGAAAGTGCACCTTTCCCACTGGCAGGTCAATGTGCGTGAAGTTTGTGAGTAACATAATGCAGTATGGAACTGAGCTGGCTCCCACAGCTCGTGCGCATATAATCCCAGCCTCCAGCTTCTCACGTCCAGCATCTGCCATGACCTCAGTAAACAATGGGTAGTTGACATTGAGGTCACCAGTGTGCACAGCTGAGCGTACAGCAGCAATATGCTTGGGCTGGCCATCCAGATAGTCCCGGAGGCTCACCCAGCACGTCACATCCACCGCCTTCACCTTCAGCACTGCCAGGATCTCGTCACTGTCATCAGGCAAATAGACCCCGACACCAAGAATACCATCCTCTAGTCCACTCGGAAGGGTGTCATGATATGTTGCATCCAACGTTGTCACCATGAAGTTAGTACTCAGTGGGGCCACCGCAGAGGGATCCCATGTGGTGACCACCTTGCCCAGCTTGTCCACAGCCTCATGGAACCTGACCATACCAAACTTGACGATCTTGCCGGACTCAGGATCATACAGCAAGTAGGCGGATGAAACCTCAGAGTGACCAACATACCTCAGTTGCTTTGCCCGATCACTGAGCTTGTGTTCCCTGCTGTCCGGGTCCACAAAGGCATATGCCAGACAGCCAAATACCCGAAGAAGCGAGAGGTCATGATGCTGCCCATATAACTTGTAGTAGGGGGACTGCTTGTGTAGAGGCTTCTGGAATGTTCTGTTCAAGATATACACAGAGTGTCGAACAGCAAGTGGCCATACATCCACACCAAAACCAGATGTCACAAGTAGTGCTCGAGCCATTGCTTGCACTGTCCTGTGGGATCTCTCAACACGAGCTTGGTTCTCGTGAAGGTATGGCGACCCATGGCGTTGCTCAATACCTCGCTCCTTACAGTACTGCTGTGTCTGCCCAGCAATCATGGTGGAGTCTCCATCAGTATGTAGCACCATATGGTACTTCTCCTCAAGCCTCATGCGGCTCCTGTGCCTTCTCACCTCAATCAGGAACTCCTCCAGTGCTCCCAGGTAGTCTGACTTCTTCTTCAGAAAGTACACGCATACCCAGGATGTGCAATCATCCACAAAGAGTACGAACCACCGGTATCCACCGGCACTGTGCTTGAATGGTCCACAGGTATCAGACCACACCAATAATCCAATCTCCTCAGCGCGCTCCCTACCCGTGGGCTTCATAGAAGGCCCGATAGCTTTGGTGAGCCTGCAGGAAACACACCTCTCTGGACAGCGCAATACCAGACTCTTGGTATACTGCGCAGTTGTGATACCCATAGGAACCTCCTCGTCCAGCATTTCCTGCATGGTCACGTCACCAATATGTCCAAGGCGCATGTGTGCAAGCATTTTGGCATCAAGCTTCATCACTGTATGCCCATCCTTGTACACCACAACCACTGGCCACTTGGTCTCCCGGACCCACACTCTGTCTTCCCCACACATCTCCAGGTTTTCCACATTGTAGCATGAATCCAACGGAGCTGAGAATATCTTTTCCCCAGCAGGATATTCATGGACAACGGTGAACTGGGATGTAAACTGCCACCAGCTGGCCGTCTCCCATCTGGGTAATACCAAGAGGAACTTGGTGGAGTGAGGCGCCCTACCAAAGTCACTGAGAGCCTTCTGCAGGCATCTCAGGATGGTATCATGCTCATAAGGCGGGTTGCCATAGCATGCCTCACCTGCCCAGTCCCTGCAGAAGCAAGGGCTATCAGTGGTGCAATAGTTGTCCAGGACGTGGTTGTCACTGGAGGCAAACAGTTCCAGGGTGAAGGGTCCATGCTCCTCGATGTGCTTCCCAGCCTTCTCAAATTTCCAGTCCGTCTTGTCACGGTCAGAGTCATCATGATATGCTGCACAGGCCATGTAGGTATCCAAAGTGCCAGATATCTGATCCTCATATATGATGTACTGGTTGCCAACCCTGGAGAATGAGAATGTCACCCCCCCACTGGATATCTGCCTGGCTCCAAAATCAACACTGAACCCAGCATCCTCAAGTGCTACCACGGACACCAGGTTGAATGGCTGCCCAGGGATACAGTGAGCACCAGTGAACTGTAGTCCAACAGCGCGCCCAGTGGACACATCCAGCTTGGCAAATGTGACCGTGCCGCTGCCCTCTGACGAGACAGTACCAGCCTGCACCACACTGAAAGTGGAACGAGAAGTGGCATCAAAGTCATCGCCAAAGTCAGCCATTGAATTGAATATGTGCTTGGAGGCGCCACTGTCTAGCATAGCCACCTGACCACCGCCCGCAGCCAATGGCAGGGCGCTGGTGAACACGTCAGCCTTGCTGTCCGCAAATGCAACACATAGGACAAGCGAGCTGCACATAGGATGCCCCCCTCGCAGGTCACATGTCTCCTCATCATCAGAGCCACTCCCATCTGCTAGATCAGGTGCATCATAATACCAATCAGAAGAGCAGTAACCCTCAATCCCAGGCTCAGCGCCCTCGGGACAGAGGCGGTTCTTGCGAGGCGGACAGAACAGTCCAGATGCCCAATCATCAGAGGGGATGCCACCCACTCCTTCAAGGGGCTGCCACAAGTGCTCACCATCCTCCTCGTCCGAGTCAGAGGCATCCACTAGACTTGGCATAGTATCTGAAGCATAATCACCATCATCCGAGCCAGAGGAATCGCTGAGACCAGGCACATAGCTGAGTCCAGATAATGTGTGACAGGCCCAGGCATGATGGTCAGCAGCAACCCGTTCAGGCGTCGTGAAACTGACATCAGAGTCACCCAGTGCATGCACATGCTCAGGCAACGGGTGAGAAGAGAAGGCATGTTGAAAAGCAACCTGCTCAATACCATATACCACACAGGCATCCGGTGTGGTCCCAGAGGTAGAATCTCCTGGATCCGAAGAGTCATCACCACGATGAGAAGAGCCCTCAGAGTCATAGCCACTGTGATCTGAATCATCACTGCCATCAGACGAGGAGTCAAAGTCCCACTCATCCTCATAGCCATATCCCAGCAAGGCCCAGAAGTCCTCAATCGCCTTCACCGTGTCCCGAGTAACCATACTGAGTAAAGTCACCCATGACTGATTCCTCGCAAAGGACCCCCGTACCATGACCGGCTCCTTCTCAAGCAGACGCTGCAGTAGACCGAGCTGCTCTGCCACAAGGTACTTCGCACACACCATCTTCTCTTGGCGCACCACTCTGCCATCAGCAGGAAAGTGAGGACCTTCCAGCACCGTCAATGCCCTGTCCGACACTTCCACAGAGCCACTCATGAACATACTATGCACATACTGGACGTCCGAAGTGTACCATGGCTGCCTGGGGGATATCTGATACCCAGGCCCAAGATGTTGCTCCCTTCCTGCCTCCCATAGGGCTTGGGTAGGAGCAAGCTTCCTCCCAGGCAGAACTGTGCACAGAGTATCAATGTAGACAAACGAGTCGTACACCGGAGCCACAGGGAAATACCTGTGCTTGTTCTATAAGAACCGATGCTTATTGGGCTGATAGGGGTGTGACTTCTTACCAGGTCTCCTCAACGTAGAGTGCCCGCTCATAGGAGCATCAGACCTCCACCGACAGACCCCACTCACAGTCTGGTCCCCACCTTCAACAGGGAAGGGACCCTCAGAAGATGTAAGTCCATCCAGAACTGCATAGTAGTTGTGCAGGGAGACACCAGATTGAGACCCACTATAGTCTTCCGCAGTGTAACCAGAGATAAATTGAGGCATGTCGTCAGAGAAGCAGGTAACCACGCTGTCCAGCTCACAGATTGCATACAGAGCCTCCCCAGAAGCATCCACACCAGGGTCCTGCTGAGCTTCAGTAACAGCAGCCGCACGATTGGGTAGCTTCCCATGCTTCGGGTAGTCCTGGACCCTCTTCATTATCGCGTCCCTCCTCTTGGGATTCCTCTTGAGGTACTCCTCCCGCTTATCCTCGTGAGTCACAAAGCATTCCCTGGACGAGTGCCCAGTCATATGACATACCGGACACGGAACCTTCTTGAGCATCGCAGTACGCTTCTGCTCTTCCTGCTTACGCCGGTCCTCCACAATTCCAGCACCCGTCTCTGTCGCTGCTGCTGAAGTAGCTATAACGTTGTCGTAGTGGTCACACACCGCATCATTTAGCTCCTGGAACGACGGTAGCTTGTCCTTAGAGTACATAGTACGTACAAAGACATACGCCGGGTTCAAAGAATTCAGCACCATAGCCACAAAGACCGCCTCCAGGCTGGCAACATGAAATTTCTCACCGGTCGGCAGGAATTTGCTCGTGCACGCATATTCCTTCACTCTGTCGAGAACCTGCCTCGCATTTAGAAAGCCCGGCAGTGGGGGGGCGAGCGACGCAAACCTCTTCGTGTCATCAAGCAGAGCCTTGACCTGCCTCACAAAGTACGCAGAGCCCGTGCTCCGACGCATTTTAATTAGCTGTCGCCAGGCTAAGACACCGTCCGCCTCCTCGCTGTACGTTTGTACAACCGCATTCGCCGTCTTGGAAGTCACGGCCGATAGAAAGTCGTGAAACAACTGATTCGCTGCCACCGAGAACTGCTCGTCCTTCTTGATGTCCTCCAAGTCGCGCGCGTCCGATAAGAGTAACGCCAGTGCCCGATGACGCAAACACGGCACAATTTTACCCCGGAACTCCAGCCACTTGCTGTCATTTTCCGCGTCCCGACCAGAATAAAGTTGGTCAGACTTGAACCCCTTCAACATATCCGTCAGAAGAGGTAAAGGTACGCCCGCAGTACCTCCCGGAACGTGAGATTGAACACTGGAACTAGACATACCGGATTCCGCGGCCTCAGGAGACACAATAGCATTTCCTGTCCCCGCATTCTGATTCGCAGCCAACTGGGGCACTGTCTGTGCCAGGACCTGAACCATTTTCATAAGCTCATTTAAACGCGCGTCTTGCTGCGAAAATAGCTGTTGCTGCCTCTCATCGATAAGAGCTGTCAGCGCTGCAGAGTCCTCCCCAACTGAAATTCCATCTTCCGACAGTCCCTCCGAAAGGTTGCCATAAGTAGATTCCACACCCAGACCTGGCGGGGTCCGCTCCGCAAGCTTGGCCTTGTCTTGTCTCTTACTCATTTCCGAAAACGCGCAGCAAAAATTTTGCGTGATACAACCGTAGGTTAACACTTACTGTGTAGTAAGTGGGCCCAAAACCTGTAGGAATTCGAGAGTTTCGTTTACACAAAAGCGATCATAAACTTTCATTATCAAAAGATATACCAGTTCGCAGCTCAAAACGCCACGAACATTTGCGCGCCATCATTACTGATTGGGCGATCTTATGTGAAAGTTCACAAAACAGAGTCCTACGTGTCACTGTCGTGTTCATACCGACCGCAGTGACACTCTTGAGTACAGATGAACTCATTACGCACTTCCCGATGGTCATCAGTGATCTGACGGCCACGATTAGTTCAGCAGATCTACAGATCTAGATCTAAGGGTTCCATAGGGTTTCTTTAGGGTTTCTTCAGGGTTTGATCATCCTGACTACTGTACAAAGTCTAGATAGTCATTCTTTACACCAAACTGATCAGCAGGCACTTGCAGATTCCAATACTAGTGAGGCTCAGGGAGCAGAGGGGTGGTCTTGCGCGTGGGCTTGGTGGTGGAGATATGGCTCGCGCAGATCGGGGGGCAGGGATGAACCGGCTTCAGGCACAAGGCGGCAGTGCGCTGGCGGTGCAGATGCAGAGGGGCTCGGGTGGCTCAGCGAGGCTTAGGGGGTCCCATTCTTCACTAGTGAGCTCCGGAGAATCCGGATGAGTGTCCCGAAGTGTGTGCTGGATCCTTTGATCCCCGGCGTGGGTACATAGTGCAGTCTCCTGTGGCTACGGGGTGCCAAAGGAGTCGCAAGGATAAGCATACACACACACACACACGATGGCAATGGGGGCAAGGCTGAGGACGAAAAGGCGGCACTTGTCAGTCCCATGGGGTGGAAGGAGAAGTGGATTCGGTTGCTCTCTTTACGCTTGCACGAGGGTCGCAGGGCTGATCATCTGACGGGCTGTGGGGAGACGCCCAGCCGGAGGTGGTTGGCGCTGGGTTGGTGGAGGGTGTGAGAGGAGGCATGGGGCCCAACCTGGATCGGGGAAGAGGCTTGGCGAGAGGATCTGGGGAGGTTGGCACTGATGCACGGGGTGTGGGAGGACGCGCTCGAGGAGACAGACTATGCTACGCAGGATGGGCATGGTGGCGGGACGCAAGGGGTCTGGGGGAACGCAGCATGAGCGGTCCGGGCAGGTTTCCGGTGGGGCATGCGAGGCAGGAAGGATGGCATCGCGGCTTGGAGAGCATGGAGGATGTGCGGCGAGAAGCAGAGAATCTGCGGATGGCGGAGGGGCAAGAACACGGTTCCGCCGAGGCCGGGTCTGCAGAGGCATCCGTGGGCGCAGGCGGGCCCCGCCAAGCGGCCTCGAGCGTTCAGGATACCTTGGCAGATTGGGATGACCTCTCATCGCCGGGAAGAGTGGGGTCTGGACTCACGAGCAGAGCGGGGCTTCACCAGAGCGAACGGTGGCCTTGGCTGAGGAAGGGGTGGCCAACTTGACGGGGGCGAGCAGGCAGGTGACCCACCTTCTTGAGGGGGCTGTCAGCACGGGGTGAACTGGTGGGGAGGGTGTTGAGCGAGGTGCGGGTGGAATGATGGCGGGTGGAGTTGACACATGCTGGGCCCCTCAACGCCCGGGGGCCCATCCCGGCAGCAATGGCCACTTACAACAGGTTGCACGGCAACATACAGGTCCCATTAGCTTCCCTGCCCACGTGGCGAGATTGGCCGTGCCAGAACTACCAGTGATGAGCAGCTGTCGGGAAGGCGCCGACCGGTTGGTGAACTATCGGCCACCGGGAGGGCTCGGGACACACAGGCATATGTGGCAAGTGTAGAGCGCATTGCTCAAGTTTGCAGTTTCCTAGCGGGGTATCCTGTGCAAGGGCTTCAGTCCCATAGACTTGGAATTGATGTCAGAGGGTTGCAGGCGCAGATCAGTGGCGGGCGCGCGAAATCGGATAGGAGCAATTCAGTTTATCCTTCATAGCCCCTTGGGACAGCCCTTGGGAATACCGGCTGTGTCGTGGGTGGACAAGCTCTCTTCAGACCAGGCTCTAGGGTAGGCAGGGAGCAAGCTGGTGGTCCTCAGTGTTGGGGGAGGGTTGAGCGCTTGTGGCTACGTAGCACCAAAGGACTCAGTCCAAGGATAAGCACACACACTGAACGGCATGAGGCGTGCCCACCATATTCCAGTGGATGTGAGAAGCATTCAGGAACTTCTCAGCTGCACTAAATGATAACACTATGTACCCACATGAGGGATCAAAAGATTCAGCAAACACTTCGGGACACTTATCCGGATTTTCCGGAGCTCAATAGTGGAGAATGGGACCCCCTAAGCCTCACTGGGCCACATGAGCGTCTCTAACGCAACTGCACTGCCAACGCACGGCTGTTGTGCCTCTGAAGCTGGTTCACCTCTGCCCGCCAAGTTTCACGAGCCATCTCCCCACCACCAAGCCTACCACCCTGCTCCCTACCTGCCCCAAAGCCTAATCTCAAGAGAGCTTGTCAGCCGAATATTCCCCGCTGTTGCAAGAAGGTTGGTACGCATTCAAAGATATGGGTGAGGTTGCCGCTGAGGTGGCAAGAAGGTTGACCTGATGGGTGGTCTCCCAAGCGGCCTGCCCGAGGTCCTGCCAGGACCACGAGTCGCCGCCATCCGTGGTGAACAGCAGCCAGCTGCCGAGATCTCCTCCGATCCAGCCGATGTTTTGGCTCAAAAAGCATACTACCCTCTCACCCCCCCTCAACCCACTCACTCTATGCCGTCTCATTGCATGAGCTGGCACCGGGTTGTTGTCACATGAGCGGCGGTGTGGTAATCACTGCTACTGCCTGCAACCCCCTCATAGGAAGTTCAAGGACGGGGCAAGTTGTACAGGGTTGTTCTACGGCTTAATTGATCCTCTGACGTCCACTTCGCGATGTTGGGGCGGCTGCCGAGGCATGCAAGGTGGGCACAATGTGGAGGGGTGCTCGTGCACAATGTGGAGG
>LGRX02012548.1:16839-80059 GCA_001247695.2 Cymbomonas tetramitiformis
ACCACATGAGCGTGTCCACGAAAGGCGCACGCTATAAGCACGCTTTCACCACATGAGCGTGTCCACGAAAGGCGCACGCTATAAGCACGCTTTCACCACATGAGCGTGTCCACGAAAGGCGCACGCTATAAGCACGCTTTCACCACATGAGCGTGTCCACGAAAGGCGCACGCTATAAGCACGCCTTCACCACATGAGCGTGTCCACGAAAGGCGCACGCTATAAGCACGCTTTCACCACATGAGCGTGTCCACGAAAGGCGCGCGCTATAAGCACGCTTTCACCACATGAGCGTGTCCACGAAAGGCGCGCGCTATATGCACGCTTTCACCACATGAGCGTGTCCACGAAAGGCGCGCGCTATATGCACGCTTTCACCCGTCGTGCACGAGGCCTCCGGAGAGCGCTCTCACCTGGAGGGGCGTCCAGGTGGAGCCGCCGTCCTCCGTCCGGAGCACAATGCCTCGCTCACCAACGGCCCAGGCCAGCGAGGCGGTTATAGCATGCACGGCCAGCAGAGTCGCAGTATTATGTGTTGCGGAGTCCGGTACTCCACTAGCCTGTGCCTCCCATGTGCCGCCGCCGTCCGAGGTGTGTAGAATCCTCGCGGATGTCCCCACCACCCATCCGTACCCGCCCTGCAGGAAGCTCACGCCGTGCCAAGCGCAACCTTTACAGTCGCCCTGCATTCCGCATCATTCCCGGTTCCAGCACTTTCTAAGCGGCCTCCGGGAGAACAGAGGCTCTTCACGGTTACAGCACTTTCTGAGCGGCCTCCGGGAGAACAGAGGCTCTTCACGGTTCCAGCACTTTCTAAGCGGCCTTCGGGAGGCTCTTCACGGTACCTCCCAACGCTCTCATTGGTCGCACTCCAAATTTTGGACCAGTGATGGTGCGTCTCGAGCTCTCGTCGGCGCAGCTTTCCGGTGGTGCGGTGCAAGGGTAGCAGCGACCGAAGGGCAGAATGTCAGAGGTAACGTAATAAGAGGGCACAATGTCAGAGGTAACGTGCAGGGGTTAGAGGCAATAAGAGTGCGGTGTGACGGGGTTTCCAAGCAGTGGAGGCCATAGCCGGAGGGCAGAGTTCCGGAGCCGTAGTGCGAGGTTCCGCGATCGAACAGCGCTGTGCGGGAGGTGGTGAGCAGGGGTGGCCATAGTCGCAGGGCAGGGCGTCGGACATGTCGCGCATTGGTAAGCCATGAACTGGAGGAGTGCACATATCCGCTGGGAGTTGGCACGCATGAGAGGTCTACACTGCTGTTGGCCAGGAAGCGCCCTCACCAGGGAGACGTCGTAGGGCTCAGCAGACCAGGAGCGCCCACCATCGAGAGATCGGAGCCGTGTGTTGTTTGCGCCAACCACCCACCCAGCACCATCTACCAGCGAAATGTCGTAAAGCGTGCTCGTGGTTGACGTAGAGGAGTATCCCCAACCCCAGCTAGTGTTCGCGTGGACCCATCGGCCAATGGCAGACAGGGCGGCGAAAGCCCACAGCGTACGGCCTGCCCCACGCCGCACCTCCGCCTCAGATGTGTTTATGCGGACCTGAAAGTGAAAGGTCTGGATGGAGAGCATATGTCCAAGACGGCGAATTATGGAAATCGGAGACAATATCATATTTGCAAGTTACTCGAAGTCAAAAGCTTTCCTGAAAAGATCCTTCTCTCCCAGAATAAAAGGACTCCCGGTGACACATAATCATCACACCGGTGAGAACACAACGCAGAAGTCGTTCATGGCACCGTCTCACTCCTGAGGCAAACATCGCTGCTGGTACGGTCACGATATCCGTGGCTAATCAGGTTTGCGTGGTGAAGAGTTTGGGGGTGGGACATCGTCCGAAACTGAGACCAACGTGGAATTTCGAGGTGCAGAAGCACTGAAGCCAAATTCACCTGAGGAAAACTTAAGTACCATATGGCGACTCTGCTTGGCGCACGTTGATCGTGGTTGCAGAAGGGAAGACAACTTCGGCGAGCATGGAAAAGACTGAGCTGTTCAGCATACTGTAAAATCTCTACATCGTGATCTCTACAAAATCACTAATAGTTCAAAGCCACTCCTAGATAAGTCCTGCATTTGCGGTGGATTTGTCTTGCGTTGGACGGAGATGCTTGGCCAGGATGTGTAACAGGTCCACTTGTCGCATCCTATGTTCCTATCGATACGTCGACCTCCTGAACTGAGATGTGTTGTGGAACCCTAGAAAATATGGAATGTAGTGCAGACGTGAGAGCACACGCGCCTCTCTCGCATCCTCTATATCTATCACGAAGTCCGTCGCCTGCGGAGTAAAATGCACGTTTTCATTTACAAGACTATAGTTTAGTAGCAAGAACGCATGAGGGGTGTTTATATCTTTCAAGTTCCAAGTTCACTTGTTACTAGGCGGATCGATCTCAAAAAGAGATCTCCACTAGGCCATCTGACCGTAGGATCATGTGCGCGACAGTGTTTCGCTTTTTGCATCCCAACATGCCATGCCATAACGCGAGGGTGGCGTCGCGGTAAATGTACGCGACTGCGGTGGCACTGTCATCGTTAGCGTCTAGCATCCGTGAGATCGAAAGTTTGTCCGTGTCGCCTGTTGGGATTCGCGCTTTGCTGCTGCTGCTGCTGATTAAGTAAGGTAATTTGGTCCGGTTCCAAATCATAAGGAGCAGAGGTTGCGATCTCCACTAGGCGTCGATCTTTTTGGACAGCACCATTAATTACCATGCGATGTTAACATGGATATCGCCATTACATCATATGACCGCAGGATCATGTGCGCGACAGTGCTTCGCTTTTTGCTTCCCAGCATGCCATGCCATAACGCGTGGGTGGCGTCGCGGTACATACACGCGACTGCAGTGGCAGTGTCATCGCTAGCGGCTGGCGATCGTGAGATCGATAATTCGACTGCGTCGCCCGTTGGGATTCGAGCTTTGCTGCTGCTGCTGCTGCTGATTAAGGTAAGGTACTAGGCCCGGTCGATCTTAAATTAAGATCTCCACTAGGCGCATCTGACGGTCGATGGGATTATTTATCTTGCTGACGTGGCGCACACGAGAGATCCGAACATGAACATCGAGTCTGCCATTCCATTAATGATTTGACATTTCTCGATCCTCGCGTCTGCTATGCAATGTAAAAGTGAATCTATCTGATTTCCGAACATCGCGTCGGCCATGCGATGTTTAAATAATTTTCGCCATTACACTATCTGGCCGTAGGATCATGTGCGCGACAGTGCTTTGCTTTTTGCTTCCCAGCATGCCATGCCATAACGCGTGGGTGGCGTCGCGATATATGTACGCGACTGCAATGGCACTGTCATCGTTGGCGTCTGGTGATCGTGCGATGGAAAATTCGACTGCGTCGCCCGTTGGGATTCGAGCTTTGCTGCTGCTGCTGCTGCTGCTGCTGCTGCTGCTGCTGATTGACTAAGGTACTAGGCCCGGTCGATCTTAAATTAAGATCTCCACTAGGCGCATCTGACGGTCGATGGGATTATTTATCTTGCCGACGTGGCGCACTCGAGAGATCCGAACATGAACATCGAGTCTGCTATTCCATTAATGATTTGACATTTCTCGATCCTCGCGTCTACTATGCAATGCAAAAGCGAACCTATCTGATTTCCGAACATCGCGTCGGCCATGCGATGTTTAAATCATTTTCGCCATTACAACATCTGACCGTAGGATCATGTGCGCGACAGTGCTTTGCTTTTTGCTTCCCAGCATGCCATGCCATACTGTAACGCGTGGGTGGCGTCGCGATATATGTACGCGACTGCAGTGGCACTGTCATCGTTGGCGTCTGGTGATCGTGAGATCGAAAATTCGACTGCGTCGCCCGTTGGGATTCGAGCTTTGCTGCTGCTGCTGCTGCTGCTGCTGCTGATTGACTAAGTAAGGTAATTTGGTTTGGGTGAAGATTATAAAGGTCAAAGGTAGGTAAGGTAAGGTAATTTGGTTTGGGTGAAGATTATAAAGGTCAGAGGTAGTAAGTAAGTAAGTAAGGTAATTTACTTGGTGCCAAGATTATAAAGGTCAGAGGTCTAGGCCCGGTCGATCTTAAATTAAGATCTCCACTAGGCGCATCTGACGGTCGATGGGATTATTTATGTTGCCGACGTGGCGCACTCGAGAGATCCGAACATGAACATCGAGTCTGCCATTCCATTAATTATTTGACATTTCTCGATCCTCGCGTCTGCTATGCGATGCAAAAGCGAACCTTAATGGATAGTATGAAACACATATAGGGTAGAATATTCTATATATCCGTGTTTTAATACTATCGCTGTACGCATAAATATGAGGCTCAAACGGTGATAATATGTCTGTAAAAGATATCACATATGAGAGTCTGAGAGTCTAAGTAGCTTATGCTACGTGCGCTGTGTAAGTCTGTACGAGTACGGCTATGGTGATGCTCGAGTACTCTAACACGTGGCTCGCAGTCACTATCGCTGTGACTCGCGGTCTCTGTCGCTATGACTCGCGGTCTCGAGCCGAATAATAATGCAGTCATCTGTCACATGCATCGAGGAATGTCATACAGGGGGCAGTACGGTATATCTAGTCCCCCGTGACACCACCACATTCTGTGGATGTGTGTGGCAGTGGCATGGTAATGTAAGACAAGCAAATATCATAATACTCGAAGAACGGAGCAAGCATATATCAGGCATTTGCATTGGCAAGAACTGGTCCTATTGGTGCCTCCGGGTCTTTAGAAATAGACATGCTCGCAGAGGCCCACCTTCCCTCGCCTCGGGTCACCCTATCAAGTTCTGCCGCTGCAGTGATGCTAGGACAATCTCATCCTGTCGTTGCTGTTGTTGTAGTTGTTGCTGCTGGGCATGTAGCTGCTGTGCTTCAGCTGCTCGTAGCTTCTCAACCAGCTTAACACGCCGGTCCTTAATATCCAATAGGCGGGCAGTGAACTTGTCAATAATGGGAACCCCGTGTTTGGTGATAGGAAGGGCTTTTGTGAAAATGTCAGACTGATTGTCATCAGTCGGAATCCAGACCGGTGTAAACTTCCTGAGGGGCCCCTGACACCAGTTCCTAACCGCGTGGTACCGAACCGCAATGTGTTTGAGCTTAGAAGAGAGTGCCCGCTGAGTGACTAGAGTCTGAACTGCTGAGTTGTCTACATTGATGGTGATGAGCTCATCCGAGGGAAAGAACTCTGTCAGTGTGTTATAGATGGCCAGGGCGGAGGTGCATGCCTCTGACATGGCAACATACTCTGCCTCTGTAGAGTGAAGGGCAGTGCATGACTTCTGCTTCTTTGACCACCAGTCAATGAGCATACCGTGAAAGTAGAGACAGTAGCCGGAAACTGAGTTACGTGTGGCAGTGTCTCCTGCATGGTCTGAGTCACAAAATGCGGTGAGCTGGGGTGCTGCAGAGTCAATAGCCATAGCTAGTGTGTAGTCCCTGGTGGAATAGGCATAGTGTAGAATCCGTTTGGCAGCGGTGAGGGCTTCAACTGTGGGCTGGTGGCAGAACTGAGCCAGATATGTGACGTGGTAATATATGTCGGGTCTGACTGTCCTGGCTAACCAGAGCAGAGAGTAGATCAAGGATCTGAGGGGTGTCTCAATGGACCTGTCAATGGTATCAGGTGAGGGAATGGGGAGGGAGAGACCCTCTGTCATCGGTGATCGAGGTGGCTGCTTATCCGTGTTTATGCTGAACTTAGCACACAGATCTGTGATGCTCCGCTCGTGTGAAAGCTCAATCCTGGTCGGGTATGACTCTCCTGTAGGAAGTGTCTCAGTCTGAACATCAACTCTGAGCTGGAGGAACTGGTTGAGGACACCAGAGTAGGTGGCCTGAAATGTGGACATGATGTCAGTGTGAAAGCGGGCTCTGGACAGCTCATCGGCACAAGCCACAATGAAGTCATCAACATAGATGAGGACTATGAAGAGCTGAGTGTCAATCCAGCCGATGTATAGGCACTCGTCATATGTGGACCTGCTGAGTGTAGGGTAGCGGTCTGTCATGAATCTGTGTGCGGTCTCTGACCAGAGTCTGCCTGAGGTCCGATGTCCGTAGAGTGCCTTCTTCATATAGGCACCTACATATCCTTTGGGATGAATGTACCCCTTCGGAAACCTGACATAGTACCGCTCATCCTCAGGTATTGGAGCCTGGAGGAAAGCCTGAGAGACATCATAGTGGTATGGCATGAGTCTGTGCTTTAGGCAGAGCGCAAGTAGGAGTCTGAAGGTGGTGAGCTGAGGTGTAGGGGCAAAGGTCTCCGCCTCCTCATAGAAGGTACGGTCCATGTCTCCTCTGGTGGTGCATCTGGCCTTGAACTTGTCAAGGGAGCCGTCTGTCAGCTTTTTGAGCTTAAAGACAAACTTACTGGGGAGGACGGTGGAGCCTGGAGGGAATGCGGTGACTGGATCGGCCCTGTCTGGCTGAAGTATGCCGTCGATCTCTGACTGAATGGCTTTGTGCCACTGTCTCCAATTAGGGCTGAGCCGAGCCTGTCTGTATGTGGCAGGGTCTGGCTCGTCCATGAAGGCATCACTCGGGAAGTCTGCGGGGTCCGAGTCTGCGTCCCTGAGGGCAAGGAGCATGGCCTTCTGGTCTGGGGAGATGATGACAGCATCGGTGTCTGCATACTGGGTGGAGTGTGAGTCAGCAGAGTCGAAGTACACCTGGTATCTGTGCTGGACCTGAGGCTTATGGTCTACAGACACGATGACTGCAGGGTGATACTTCTGTCGGTCAACTGGCTTAGCCGAGCACATAGCAAAACACGGGTAAAAGACATTAGGTGCCCCATGTTTGTGTCTGTGCTTGAGAAAGCTGATGAGAGTGGCATAGTGGCTTTTGGCCAGCTGGAGATAGTGTATGAGCTTGACCCAGACTGGATGCCTGAGTTTAGCACACTGGACCTTGACATAGGCAAAGGTCTCTGACTCGTGGGTGCTGCATGCAAGTTGGAGGATGTCGGGGGAGGAGAGGGCTGCGGGGCGTCGGATGGGGTACAGCTTCTTTGTGAAGATAGCTGTGGAGGCGGGATCAACCAGGGTGTTGTGTGTGTTGGCAAGTGTCTTAGCCATGAGAGCAGGGTCAGTGTCAAACGTAGGCCTAGAGAGAGCCTTGAGTTTTCCTTTCACTGTGTCAAGGCATAGATAGTTGCCAGGTGTGAGATTCCCGACATAGCGGTAGGGCTTGCTCTTAGGCTGTAGCTTAGCCGAAGTGTCAGCTTTAGCTCCTGCCTTAGAGCGCTGTGCGGGGTCCTGCCAGACATTGCACTCGGACCAGAAGGGCCGGAGCTCAGTGTAGTCGAAGTGACGGCCGGTGTATCTGAGGTGAGGCGTGTCCATTCCAATGTGCCTGTTAGGCATAACATTGAGGACTGTGTTAATGGCATGGAGTGCAGCAAGAGGCCATGTGTACAGCGGGGCATCATATGTGCGCATGGTGCTGTTCATGATCTTCTGCATGTCTCTCCAGAGCACCTCAATCTGAGCCTGGAACTCGTGCATGTATGGCGGACCGGTCTCATGACGCATGCGGTACTGTCGGAGGAGTGTCTTCATCTCCTCCGATGTGTACTCTGTGGCACAGTCTGTGTGGAATGTGATGGTCTCTGGTGTGAAGCCGTGGGACTGAATGTCATCAAGGACAGTCTGGAGGTGGAAGTGTTGGCCTCCCTTAGAAGGTGAGGCATACCCGAAGGCCTTTTTAGTGACGGGGCACTTAAAGGCACTGATGAAGACTGACTCGTCGTAGCCAGGGGGTTTGCATGGGCCCCAAATGTCAGCAAATATGTGCTGAAATGGCTTGGACTGTTCCCATTTGACAGGCCGGTGGCTGGATGGCAAAGCCGGAGGTGGTATGCGGTTGGCTCTGTCAAATACATTAAAGGGTCCTGGGCGCTTGGCATTCCAGGTGTTGCAATGAGCACACCCGTAGCCTGACAGGATAGTCCTGAGTGTCTTCATGGAGAGGTGTCGTCTGGGCACTGCAAACTGAAGCCCCTGTGAGAAGAGGTGAGCAATGTACTGGTGTGAGTAGTGGCCCAGACAGGCATGGAGGTACTGATGAGGGTCAATCCTGGGGACTGTGGTGGCATCCTTGAAAAGGATGATGGTGTCGAACGGGGCCCCCTGGATGAAGACACGGTCAGCACCGCCTTCCTCTCCTGCATCTGTGAGGTCCTGGGGGGAGTAGGTACCAGCTCGAGGGCGGGAGAAGAAGCCGGGTGTGCCTGCTGGGATGGTGGCTATCTCCTGAAAGTGATAGGTGAGTGGCCACCAGGCTGCAGATGGTGACTTCCGAAGACACACCGTGTATGAGGTGTTATTAGGGTCTAACCAGAAGTCCTCTAGCATCTTCATCAACATCCTTTGGATGATGGAGTTGATGAAGGGCGGGTTGGCCCAGAAAGAGCGCCCGCACCAGACATGATCCTCAGCAGGGTCCTCGAGGGAGTAGTAGTGCTGGCACTGTGTGTTACCCCGTGGGTAGGGGATGCCGTCCGTGTAGAGGTCTGTGTCACAATAGCCATGTGGACTGTGCTGAGCAAACTCTCTGTAGGCGGACCTAGCAACCATCCAGTCGACTGTGCCCTTCTCTGCAAGCTCCGAAGGGGCAGGCTGCAGGAGGGGTCTCCTCTGTGCTATGGAGTGGGCAGATGGGGTGGCTCGCCAGCTGCTGGGGTGTACAACATAGTCTCTGCCAGTGTCATAGAGGTCAAAGAGAGAAGCACCGTGGTGCCATGTGAGGTCGATGAAGTCAGGGGAGCGGGCCCCGTGTCTGAGCATCTGGCGGACTGAGAGGAGGTTTGGGGCATTTGGATCATAGAAGGCTTGGAGAAAGGGGAGTGTGATCCAAGTGCCGTCGGTGTACTGGAAATCAATGGAGGCTGTGCCGACACTGTGAGGCTTGTAATGCTGATCCGAGGCTGTGGTCATGCTGGAGGTGCACGGGGACAACTCAGTGAAGAGCTCCCTGTTGTTCAGGAGGAGATGTGAGGCTCCTGAATCTACAAGGAGGTGTCCGTGCGTGTTGGAGGCACGGCGGCCTTTCCCAAGCAGGGGGAGGAAGACCGGTGTGCCGTGGGGACAGTGCGGGGCACTGTCGGTGCAGCTGAGGTCTCTCCCCACGGCGCTGCAACCGCAGGGTCGTAGACCTCAATACTGATCCCAGGGGCCCAAATGGTGGTCATCAAAGACCTCAAACTGGGCCCAATCATCCTCAGAGTCTCCGGTGCAATATGAGGGGTGTGTTCGGCTGTAGTTCTCAAGGAACTGATTAAGCTGCTGGAAGGAGGGAGATGGCATAACTGAGAAATCCCACTGAGAGTGCTCTGGGGAGTGTGAGCTATTTGGCCGTGGCCGAGGTGTGTCAGTGCGGATCGAGGTGTCTGCCATGAACTGCTTCCACTTAGTAGTGGTTTCCGAGGTGTCCTCCTGAGATTCAGGGATAGGAGGGAAGTGGAAATCCGGTGTGACGGCACAGGCCTGCACTGTGGACGGGACCGGGGGCTGCATGTGTGTGTCTGAGGTAGCAGCCAGCCGGTCAGTGTCCACCAATGCAGGCAGGGTGCCCGCTGTAGCCCGTGTAGTTGCCCTATCGGCAGTGGGCTGAGCAGGCACCGTACCGTCAGTGTCGGATACTGGAGGAGGAGGAGGAAGAGGTGTGTGTTGGGGCGGATAGCCCTCGGTGTCTGACTCGGAGCCTGAGTCGGAGACATCGGCCCACCGGCCAATACTCTCAAGCCCGGGGTATGTACACTCCAAGGGGGCTAGGGAGCTGTCAGGGGCACCGAGTGTAGGCGGTTGCTCGGAGGCCACTGTAGTGTCGGCCCCGAGAGCTGTGCTGATAGATGTAGGGGTGTCAGCGGTGGTTGCACCGTCAGTACAGACGGTGTGATCGGTGGGCGTGCCCACAAGCGCCTCATCGGCACTGTGTCCCAGGGGCGGTGTGGAGGCAGCTGCTGGCTCACAGAGTGTGGTGGGAGCTGCGGTGACACCACCGGAGGGCAAATGTGGTGTGTGGTTGGCCGGTGCCGTAGCACTGGCGGAGGCCGGCTGAGGTGAGGCAGTAGCCGGTGCCGTGGCACCACCGGAGGTCGGCTGAGGTGAGGCAGTAGCCGGTGCCGTGGCACCACCGAGGGCCGGCTGAGGTGAGGCAGTAGCCGGTGCCGTGGCACCACCGGAGGCTGGCTGTGTGGAGGCAGTAGCCGGTGCCGTGGCACCACCGGAGGCTGGCTGAGGTGAGGCATTGGCCGGTGCCGAGGCACTGGCATAGGCCGGCTGTGAGATGGTGATAGCCGGCCGAGGTGACATATGGAATGTGTATGTCAGTGTTATGTGCAGAAGTGTGAGGAGCACAGCAACCGTGAAAGAGAACCAGTGCATGGCAATGGCTACTAGGGTGCGTGTGACCGAGGGAGTGTTACAGCCAGGCTGTGGTGTGGCGGTGTGTACGGCAGCAGTGTGAACCGGGTCCGTATGCGTGCCCTCCCAATGCATCCCCATCCCAGGCACTGCAATATGGATGCATGCAGTGTCAGGTGCAATTGTGGTGGCTGGGGGGATACCAATGGCCCGAGGCTCAGGCTGGTGGCAGTCGGGGGGTGGTGATGGTGGTGGGAGGGGAGTGGTGGAGGTGGGAGGGGTGGTGGCAGTGTCCAGAGTGTCCTCGGAGATGGTGGAGGCCACTGAGGTGCTGCCGGTCAGGAGGTCAGTCAGGTAGGGCACAGGGCACTGGGTGTTGCAGTCCACGGTGATGTCTGTCTGGACTGGGGCGGTGGCGGTGCTGTTGGCCGAAGCCAGTGACTCAGCTACCTGGTGCTGCCGCTCAAGCTTCTGCTGCTGCTGCCTGGCCTTCTTCTGCTTCTCCTTGTCCCGCTTCCTCTGCCGCTTTGTCTTCTCCCAAGCCGGGTCCTCGTGGTCCGGGTCCTCCCTCAAGTCAGTAGCCGTGACGGTGTCAAAGTACCTGAAGGCGAGGAGGGCGGGGGGCTCCAGCTGGGGGAAGGAGAACTGGGTGTCGGGTGGAGAGGCGGAGGGGGAGAGGGAGCTGAAGGGATTGGGGGAGAAGTGGTTGGCCGAAGCCGAGGGGGTTGGGTGAGGTGAGGGGCCAGAGAACTGAGGGATCCAGGGCTTACTGGTGAGGGCGGGCCACTCAGTCTCATCATCCTCCTGGTCTGCCTGGAAGCTGACTGCCTTAGCTGGATGGTGAAACTCAGAGCGGGGGGGGGGTGGCGAAGGGGGGTTTGCTCTGTGCAACCTCCTGCTGAGAGCTGCCGCTCGGATGCGGTGCTGGCTGATGCACTGTCGGTGGGGGTGAGGTGGGGGTGGCAGGGGGTGCGGTGGGGGTGGCAGGGGGTGCGGGTGTGGAGGGACGGGGGGCAGAGACATGGTTCACAGATGGAGGGGGGCCGGCTTTGACCCACATGTCGGCCTTCTCAGCCAGTGTGCAGGGGCAGCCGAACCTGCCGAGGGAGTGGGTGACGGTCTTGTTGTACTTGTACTTGCAGGAGCGGCAGGGGTGGCCGATGGACTTGTCACTGGGGTCGGAGGGGGTGAACTTGAAGTTGTCCCAGGTGCCAGAGGGGGTGGAGTCCTTGTTGGTGGAGCCGGCGTGCTTGAGCTTGGAGGCCTTGTACAGGGCCCTCTCGTGCTCAATGAAGGTAGCTCTGGTGCCGCCCCGTAGTGGTGATCGGGGCCTGGATGGAGGCGGTGTGGTGGCCCGAGGGTGCGTACCCTTGCCACCCTTGCCCCCTTGCCGCCCTTGCCATTAGGGTGCTTCTCCTTCGGCTTGGTGGTGTCAGCCGAGCCCCGCCCTCCCTCACGGACTTCCCCCGTCATGGAGGCAGCTCGGGGGCGGGATGAAGAGCCAGGGAGCTGGGAATGGTGGGCAGAGCCCCGGGTGAACCACACATTACCGATGGCCTCAATGAACTTCTGAAGACCACCGGGGAAGCCAGAGGAGGTCATGCGGTTGTTCTCCTCGTAGGTGCGGATGACATCGAAGTACAGGGGGATGTCAAAGAGGTGCTCGGCCGTGTCCTGGGAGGCCCGTAAGATGTCGATGAGGACCTCCTGCTCCTGCTGTCCAGAGAAGGCGGGGTGAAGCTGCCTGTGGTTGCCGATGAGGGTGGCGAAGGTGTTCAGCTTCAAGCCGGGGTCCTCGGACTCAGAGATTCGGAGGGCCTTGGCCTTGGTGAGGTTGGAGTGGTCCGTGGAGGGGGGGTAGGTGATCAGGCGGCAGTGCACGTGTAGTAGAAGCAGTCTGCCGTCCACCTGAGCCTGGGGGGAGTCCTTCACAAGTTGTGACAACACAATTTGTGTGTTGCCACAAGTGGCCGCAAGTAGAAGTTGAGCTAGTAGGCCATTGGAGATACCGTCGTAGGGCTCGTCCTTCAGTCGGTGTTGAAGGTTAAGTAGTGCTGGGGCGTGTCCAGGTCGGGTGGCGGTGAGCACACGGGTCAGGGCCTCACAGAACTTCTTGAACACAATGTCGCCGCCCGCGGTGAGGAAGTTCAATTGGAGTTCACGTTGTTGTTGTCGCTCGTGAATGTCCGTGAGGGCATAATAGGCGGTCTTCAACTGCTTCAGGAGCGGAGTGACGTCAGGAGTGGTGGAGCGGGTGTTGAAGGCGCTGGAGTTGTCGTCCATGATGTGCTTGATCTTGGTTGGAGGAAGTGGTCGCCCATCTCGATGTTGCAATGGCGTAACCTCTGGAATAGTCTCCAATTCCTTGGTGGCGTCGAACATCTTGTCCGAAGTAATTACGACTGAAGATGGCGTCGAAGATGAAGTAGTTCTACTCGCAACAGTGCGAGCCAGAGAGGTGACGTTGACGCATTCGTCGCGGACTTTGATTAAGTCGTCGAGGATGGTCTCGTTGAGTTGATTGACGTCGTTGAGTTCCTCCTTCGTGACGTAATTCTCGTGGATCTCGTCGGACTGAGCAGATGAGCGCTGAAATGCTACTATAAGCGAGGCGAGGGTGGTGGAGAGCTCATCCGCTTTGGCGGTGACGGCATGGAGGTCTTGAAGAAGGGCGTTGATGGTGATGGCGATTTCTTCGTTTGTTGGAGATGGGGGAAGAGGTTGTCGTGAAGTAAATAATCGTCGTTGAGAACGTGGTTGAAGTTCTTGTGTTGGCGGTTGGGATCCCGGAGTTGTTGTTGGTGTGAACGTTGACATGGTAGACCTTCGGACCGTTGGTGGCGGTGAAGGCGACGATGTTGCGCAAGACGTTCTCCTAGGGGTTGAGATGAAGATTTTCTCTAAGTTTTGTTAATTTTCAAAAAATTGGCCAGCGCTTCCGCGGTAAATGCTCGTAATTTGCCTAAAATCTAAGGCGTCCCTCAAATTTTGGCAGAGCGATGTGATAATTAGCGGTCGCGTTTCAACATTGAAGTTAAAGGAAAGGCCGAGAGGGCAATCGTAAAAGAATTCCCAATCATAAAAGGTTTCGGCGAGTTAAAATTGAAACCGGCCCGACCTGCGGAGGGTTAGTGTAAAAGCAAGTCGCAATTTTCAAACATTTTCGCTGACTGCCAGTTCAAAGTGCTTTTAGCGGCTAATTTGAAATTTGTCGTTTCATCAGAGATTGCAGTGGAACGTTGTGGTCTAACATAACCTAATGGATAGTATGAAACACATATAGGGTAGAATATTCTATATATCCGTGTTTTAATACTATCGCTGTACGCATAAATATGAGGCTCAAACGGTGATAATATGTCTGTAAAAGATATCACATATGAGAGTCTGAGAGTCTAAGTAGCTTATGCTACGTGCGCTGTGTAAGTCTGTACGAGTACGGCTATGGTGATGCTCGAGTACTCTAACACGTGGCTCGCAGTCACTATCGCTGTGACTCGCGGTCTCTGTCGCTATGACTCGCGGTCTCGAGCCGAATAATAATGCAGTCATCTGTCACATGCATCGAGGAATGTCATACAGGGGGCAGTACAGTATATCTAGTCCCCCGTGAAACCTATCTGATTTCCGAACATCGCGTAGGCCATGCGATGTTTAAATCATTTTCGCCATTACAACATCTGACCGTAGGATCATGTGCGCGACAGTGCTTTGCTTTTTGCTTCCCAGCATGCCATGCCATAACGCGTGGGTGGCGTCGCGATATATGTACGCGACTGCAGTGGCACTGTCATCGTTGGCGTCTGGCGATCGTAAGATCGAAACTTCGACTGCGTCGCCCGTTGGGATTCGAGCTTTGCTGCTGCTGCTGCTGCTGCTGATTGACTACTAGGCGCTGTCGATCACAAATATGCGATCTCCACTAGGCGTCGATCTTTTTGGACAGCGCGATTAATCACCATGCGATGTTAACATGGATATCGCCATTACATCATATGACCGCAGGATCATGTGCGCGACAGTGCTTTGCTTTTTGCTTCCCATCATGCCATGCCATAACGCGTGGGTGGCGTCGCGATAAATGTACGCGACTGCAGCGGCACTGTCATCATTGGCGTCTGGCGATCGTGAGATCGTTAATTCGACTGCGTCGCCCGTTGGGATTCGAGCTTTGCTGCTGCTGCTGCTGCTGCATGTAATACACTAGGCCCGGTCGATCTTGAATTAAGATCTCCACTAGGCGCATCTGACGGTCGATGGGATTATTTATCTTGCCGACGTGGCGCACTCGAGAGATCCGAACATGAACATCGAGTCTGCCATTCCATTAATGATTTGACATTTCTCGATCCTCGCGTCTGCTATGCAATGTAAAAGCGAATCTATTTGATTTCCGAACATCGCGTCGGCCATGCGATGTTTAAATCATTTTCGCCATTACATTATCTGACCGTAGGATCATGTGCGCGACAGTGCTTTGCTTTTTGCTTCCCAGCATGCCATGCCATAACGCGTGGGTGGCGTCGTGGTACATACACGCGACTGTTGTGGCACTGTCATCGTTAGCGTTTGGCGATCGTGAGATCGAAAATTCAACTGTATCGCCCGTTGGGATTCGAGCTTTGCTGCTGCTGCTGCTGATTAAGGTAAGGTACTAGGCCCGGTCGATCTTAAATTAAGATCTCCACTAGGCGCATCTGACGGTCGATGGGATTATCTATCTTGCTGACGTGGCGCACACGAGAGATCCGAACATGAACATCGAGTCTGCCAGTCCATTAATGATTTGACATTTCTCGATCCTCGCGTCTGCTATGCAATGTAAAAGTGAATCTTCAATCTATCTGATTTCCGAACATCGCGTCGGCCATGCGATGTTTAAATCATTTTCGCCATTACACTATCTGGCCGTAGGATCATGTGCGCGACAGTGCTTTGCTTTTTGCTTCCCAGCATGCCATGCCATAACGCGTGGGTGGCGTCGCGATAAATGTACGCGACTGCAGTGACACTGTCATCGTTGGCGTCTGGTGATCGTGAGATCGAAAATTCGACTGCGTCGCCCGTTGGGATTCGAGCTTTGCTGCTGCTGCTGCTGCTGCTGCTGCTGCTGCTGCTGCTGCTGCTGCTGCTGATTGACTAAGGTAATTTGGTTTGGGTGAAGATTATAAAGGTCAGAGGTAGGTAAGGTAATTTGGTTTGGGTGAAGATTATAAAGGTCAAAGGTCTAGGCGCTGTCGATCACAAATATGCGATCTCCACTAGGCGTCGATCTTTTTGGACAGCGCGATTAATCACCATGCGATGTTAACATGGATATTGCCATTACATCATCTGACCGCAGGATCATGTGCGCGGCAGTGCTTTGATTTTTGCTTCCCATCATGCGAGCCATGCCATAACGCGTGGGTGGCGTCGCGATAAATGTACGCGACTGTAGTGGCAGTGTCATCGTTGGCGTCTGGCGATCGTGAGATCGTTAATTCGACTGCGTCGCCCGTTGGGATTCGAGCTTTGCTGCTGCTGCTGCTGCTGCATGTAATACACTAGGCCCGGTCGATCTTAAATTAAGATCTCCACTAGGCGCATCTGACGGTCGATGGGATTATTTATCTTGCCGACGTGGCGCACTCGAGAGATCCGAACATGCACATCGAGTCTGCCAGTCCATTAATGATTTGACATTTCTCGATCCTCGCGTCTGCTATGCAATGTAAAAGCGAATCTACAATCTATCTGATTTCCGAACATCGCGTCGGCCATGCGATGTTTAAATCATTTTCGCCATTACACTATCTGACCGTAGGATCATGTGCGCGACAGTGCTTTGCTTTTTGCTTCCCAGCATGCCATGCCATAACGCGTGGGTGGCGTCGTGGTACATACACGTGACTGTTGTGGCACTGTCATCGTTAGCGTTTGGCGATCGTGAGATCGAAAATTCAACTGTATCGCCCGTTGGGATTCGAGCTTTGCTGCTGCTGCTGCTGCTGATTAAGGTAAGGTAAGGTAAGTAAGGTAAGGTAATTTGGTTTGGCTGAAGATTATAAAGGTCAAAGGTCTAGGCGCTGTCGATCACAAATATGCGATCTCCACTAGGCGTCGATCCTTTTGGACAGCGCGATTAATTACCATGCGATGTTAACATGGATATCGTCATTACATCATCTGACCGCAGGATCATGTGCGCGACGGTGCTTTGCTTTTTGATTCCCAGCACGCCATGCCATAACGCGTGGGTGGCGTCGCGATAAATGTACGCGACTGCAGTGGCACTGTCATCGTTGGCGTCTGGCGATCGTGAGATCGATAATTCGACTGCGTCGCCCGTTGGGATTCGAGCTTTGCTGCTGTTGATGCTGCTGCTGCATGTACTAGGCGCTGTCGATCACAAATATGCGATCTCCACTAGGCGTCGATCCTTTTGGACAGCACCATTAATTACCATGCGATGTTAACATGGATATCGCCATTACATCATATGACCGCAGGATCATTTGCGCGACAGTGCTTTGCTTTTTGCTTCCCAGCACGCCATGCCATAACGCGTGGGTGGCGTCGTGGTACATACACGCGACTGTTGTGGCACTGTCATCGTTAGCGTCTAGCGATCGTGAGATGGAACATTCGACTGCGTCGCCCGTTGGGATTCGAGCTTTGCTGCTGCTGCTGATTAAGTAAGGTAAGGTAAGGTAAGGTAAGGTAATTTGGTTTGGTTGAAGATTATAAAGGTCAGAGGTCTAGGCCCGGTCGATCTTGAATTAAGATCTCCACTAGGCGCATCTGACGGTCGATGGGATTATTTATCTTGCCGACGTGGCGCACTCGAGAGATCCGAACATGAACATCGAGTCTGCCATTCCATTAATTATTTGACATTTCTCGATCCTCGCGTCTGCTATGCAATGCAAAAGCGAACCTATCTGATTTCCGAACATCGCGTCGGCCATGCGATGTTTAAATCATTTTCGCCATTACAACATCTGACCGTAGGATCATGTGCGCGACAGTGCTTTGCTTTTTGCTTCCCAGCATGCCATGCCATAACGCGTGGGTGGCGTCGCGATATATGTACGCGACTGCAGTGGCACTGTCATCGTTAGCGTCTGGTGATCGTGAGATCGAAATTTCGACTGCGTCGCCCGTTGGGATTCGAGCTTTGCTGCTGCTGCTGCTGATTAAGGTAAGGTAAGGTAAGGTAAGGTAAGGTAAGGTAAGGTAATTTGGTTTGGGTGAAGATTATAAAGGTCAAAGGTCTAGGCCCGGTCGATCTTAAATTAAGATCTCCACTAGGCGCATCTGACGGTCGATGGGATTATTTATCTTGCCGACGTGGCGCACTCGAGAGATCCGAACATGAACATCGAGTCTGCCATTCCATTAATGATTTGACATTTCTCGATCCTCGCGTCTGCTATGCAATGTAAAAGTGAATCTATCTGATTTCCGAACATCGCGTCGGCCATGCGATGTTTAAATCAGTTTCGCCATTACACTATCTGACCGTAGGATCATGTGCGCGACAGTGCTTTGCTTTTTGCTTCCCAACATGCCATGCCATAACGCGTGGGTGGCGTCGCGATAAATGTACGCGACTGCAGTGGCACTGTCATCGTTGGCGTCTGGCGATCGTGAGATCGAACATTCGACTGCGTCGCCCGTTGGGATTCGAGCTTTGCTGCCGCTGCTTCTGCTGATTAAGGTAAGGTAAGTAAGGTAAGGTAATTTGGTTTGGGTGAAGATTATAAAGGTCAGAGGTAGTAAGGTAATTTGGTTTGGTTGAAGATTATAAAGGTCAGAGGTAAGGTCAAAGGTAGGTAATTTACTTGATGCCAAGACGATAAAGGTCAGAGGTCTAGGCGCTGTCGATCACAAATATGCGATCTCCACTAGGCGTCGATCTTTTTGGACAGCACGATTAATTACCATGCGAATCTATCAGATTTCCGAACATCGCGTCGGCCATGCGATGTTTTAATAATTTTCGCCATTACACTATCTGACCGTAGGATCATGTGCGCGACAGTGCTTTGCTTTTTGCTTCCTAGCATGCCATGCCATAACGCGTGGGTGGCGTCGTGGTACATACACGCGACTGTTGTGGCACTGTCATCGTTAGCGTTTGGCGATCGTGAGATCGAAACTTCGACTGCGTCGCCCGTTGGGATTCGAGCTTTGCTGCTGCTGCTGCTGCTGATTAAGGTAAGGTAAGGTAAGTAAGGTAAGGTAATTTGGTTTGGCTGAAGATTATAAAGGTCAAAGGTAGTAAGGTAATTTGGTTTGGGTGAAGATTATAAAGGTCAGAGGTAGGTAAGGTAAGGTAAGGTAAGGTAAGGTAATTTGGTTTGGGTGAAGATTATAAAGGTCAAAGGTATTTGGTCCGGTTCCAAATCATAAGGAGCAGAGGTCAAGTGGCAAGTGTTTGTATGGCATGGCATGGCATGGCAAATGGCAAATGGCAAATGGCAAATGGCAAATGGCAAATGGCATGGCATTTTGGCTTGGCATTTTCGATTTTGGCATGGCATGGCATTTTGACATGGCATGGCATGGCATTTTGACATGGCATGGCATGGCATTTTGACATGGCATGGCATGGCATGGCACGCCATTGTCATGTCATTGTCATGTCATATCATGTTCACCTGTTGCTGTTGACCCAGACTTGAGACTCTTGACTTCGGAACGCTGACTTAACGTTCACGTGTGTCACAGGTACGAGGTAGTGTTGATCTGAGACAAGTATCCTATTATTCGTTTTAGGGAAAGACTATGGGCCGGGCTCCGGAAGTCCGTGATGGTCCGTCACGTATATAACTTACCGGAATATCCTAGTTCACTAGAATTCAGAGGGTCCCGAACTGTGTGGATAAACTCTCTTAAGATAAATAAACCCTAAGCTAGATATACCCGGAACGGTCTCGCAACGGTCTCGGATACTAGCCTACTTGTGACACAGCGTATGTCACAGCACGAACCTATAGATCAATCAGCAGTCCAGTGTTGGTCCTAGGGGTTTGTCATAGGGGCCTGCACCGGGACTCCCAGTCAGGGCTGCCTATACAGATTCCAGCACACCACCCCAGCACTGTGGGTGGTGACTGGCTAGGAGAGTCAGAAACGTAAATCTCTAGGGCAGAAGCCAGGGCGTGACAAGTCCTAACTGCTAATCCAACTGTGCTATTCTGATACACAAAGTGGAAACCTCTAACCAGCACAAGAGAAACCATATAGGCGATGCAAGTCCTGCTAAACTACTGAAAAGCTCTGTGCCAGTAAGTCAGATTGAAGAGTTCAAAGGTGTCAAAGTAAAATCATAAACCAAATTGAAGACCGTGTTGGGGTCAAAGTAGATCTCAGCACACCACCAGACTAGTGGTGTACTGCCAGAACCAGAAACATAACTACTCGGGGTCAAAGGCCAGAGGAGCACCGTCACCACAATGAGCACCGTAGTAGCCCGTAGTAGCACGGCGGAGCAATACGGGGCGGCCAAAGTGTAAGGCGTCGGTCTCTGGAAAATCATTCGCCAGAGAATTTGACGGAGTCGGTGTCGCTGATTCGTTGATCACGGGAGGCTGCACCGCACCAGGGTGCTGCCAAGTACTGCCCGAAGGAGGGGCCTCGTCAACATCTGAAGACGACGCCGGCGACAGCGGAGGACCGTCCTCAAATAACACGGCAGGCGGCGGCGGCCCGGGATGCCATGCGAGGAAGATAGATCCTACTGTCCGGCTAAGCTCGCTGAATATCAAACAGATAATCACATAACTAGTGTCAGGGTCATGACCGATGACATATGTGTCATACATGGCATACGTGTCATACCTGTCAGACATGTCATACCATGTCATGTCGTGTCGTGTCATATATTAATATGACAGTCGACAGTACGGTCGATCGTGACTGTACACGTCGAGTCGCGTCATAGATTATTATGACAGTCGTCAGTACGGTCGACGATGACTGTACAGGTCGCCAGATGATAGTGTCACATCATCTGTCATTATTCAAGGAAAGACTTGAATGACCCTGTCATCGAGAGTTCGTACGTCGAACTCGAAGATGGCAAAGCAAAGATACATCTTGAAGTACAAACAAGAACCATCTTCGCTTTTAGCATGTGCGGAACACATATGCGCAGCATGAACGAACTAGTCGTTACCACAATGCTGGTCGTTCAACCTACGTCTCGGGTTCACAACCCAATGGCGGTACCATCTACGATGATGGGAGACGTATGGTATTAAGTGAGGAAGCGTTGGGCTTCAGCAGCTCTTCATTCAGAGACTGCACTCACAACCCGCTATTCTGTAACACTTGTGTATGCCGTTCAACAGCACAGTGTATATTTGATATATTGAATAATAATTGTGGGCTCGCATATCAGCCCTAACATAATGGTATTCTAAAAGAACTCGTCCAAGCACGATACGAGAACTCGAGTGGGTGCAGCGTCAGACGTAATATAGATCATATTGTTCGCAGGTTGTAGGTTGGCGCATAAAAAGGCGACAGCACATATACCGAATAACTGCACAGCGAATAAGTGATAATAGCACGCTCGAATATCGACTAACACAGCATTCGCAAAGGAATCTACATTTTACATATCAGCGCGATAAGGTGTGCGCACAGTATGATGATTGCGCACATATGATGTCAAAAATCGCAGGATTGTCACTGTATGCGAGATTAAGACGCGCGAATAAAAAAATGATCATCCGCATATATGATTGCATCAACTGCGACAGTACGTACAAATTTCGTTAACAGCGCGCTCGAATTCTTTCATGCGACGTACATCAACAACGATGACATGCTTAGCGAAATGATCGTCAGCATCGATTTTTGTAAATGATCCTTTCGCACTGTTCGCAATAATCAGCGCGTACAATGAATTTTAGCCTGTCAGCACGATATGCATTTTCCATGATTTCATCAGATGCGTTGGACGCTCAATTTTAGCGCGTACGATTCCTGATATGTCTGCATGCAGCAAAACATGTGATATGTACAACACGCGTAGATATGCAGAATAAATGTACACTCGCAGAGATACATGGAATAGACGCATGATGGACGTACAATCATTATACTGCTGTAGACCCATGATCATTATACTGCTGTGGATACATTATCACTATGCTGCCGTGAATATACTATCATCATACTGCAGCAAATTCCAATATGTTCTGATGACTGCACAAATACTCTTAATCAACAGCATTCATGCTCATCAGCAGCATAATAATGTGTGCACAACATGTGTGTGCGGATCAGCACCAAGGGTCGGAATCGATTGTTTTGACAATTACGATTAATCGATTAAACACGGTTATCACAATTACAATCGATTTGAAATTGCAATAATTACGAATCAAACAGGTTAGAAATTTTGAACAACTACAATCGAATCGATTTCCAACCTGTAACAATCGACAATCGAATCGATTTGCCTTCGATGAGGAACCACAATTAAATCGGTTACGTGTTCATCATAATTACCAATCAAATCGATTTCAAAAAAATGGATACACCAATCGAATGTGTTCTTGTCGTGTCATAACACCAATATAACCGGTTTCGATCTCTAGCGCCGACGACACGTTTGACATTATGAAATCGATTGTGTGCATATCGACGTGAACCGACCACTGCCACTCAATTATTGGCTGTTGGGTTTCAGCTGCGGCTCAAATTTCAAATGTGGCTGTCGGATGCTAAAATATCTACCCGAGACACCCATATAAAGCTCTAACCTGAGTGCAACTACATTCAAACTTCATTTCTTACATCATGGGCAGGCGTGCAGCAACGAAATCCAAGAAATCCCAACCCGTTAAAACCAGATTGCCGGCCCTAGGCAAGGGCCCGATCAAACGCACGCCCCGTCATGAATTCGATCATCGGGATAACGCTGAGAACATATATGATGTGGAATGTATCATAGCCGAGCGATCTGTGAAGGTTAATGGTCTCACGGTTGAAGAATGGCTAATCCGCTGGAAGGGATACAATGATTCGCACGACACCTGGGAGCCAATCGAGAACTTGGCGGGCCTTGAAGATGACATAGCACAATTTCGAAATGCTAAATCCGAGCAACACCCTTTAAAGCTGGGCAAACGCAGGCGAAGAACTCCATTTGACGACACCACACCTGTCGTTGTCGCTGCCACTCCAGGCGAGAGTGCTGCTGCTCCTGGATACTCTACGGGTGTTACAGCCACTACTGCTGAAGCAGAAGATGATTGTGTTGAAGAAGATGAGAGTGAACATGCCATCCTTCGCCCTGCCATGCGAGGCCGCCGCATTGCAAAGGTAATTTGTACTCACCATGTTCTCCTTCGTTCCTTTCGTTCCTTACCCTTACTCGATTCTTTCACGAACGCTGTCTTACGTAGTCGTAACTGTATGACCGACAACCGGCCGGCCATCATGCTATTCTTTCGTTACATTGCGTTCGACTCCCGCCAACGAACAAGGCTCTGCGTGACGTTCTGACATGACCGCAGGTGTGGTCGTACTTCAACGAGATCATCTGCCCGACCACCGACAAGCCGATGGGTCTCCAGTGTGCCATCGCGGGATGCGCCGCCCGTCTTGCCTGCACCACCAACACCACCAACGCCCGGCAGCATTTATCCCACGTGCACAAGGACCACCTCGCTGAACTTGAGGCCGAGGAGTTCGAGAACGCTGCAGTCGCTGAAGCATCGGCTACCCCCAGAGTCCAGTCTGTGATCAACTCTGGGGGAAGTTCATGGCCCCCTGGAAAACGAGATCAACTGACTTCGAAGGTGGTCAACTGGCTCTGCAAACGTGCCCGGCCGCTCAGCCTTCCCGAGCGGGACACCGAGTTGAAGGACGTGTTGCTGTTCGCATCTGGAGGCGGCTACACCATGCCGTCTGCTCACAACGTTGTTCGCCAACTGTGCGTGTTGTCTGGCAAAGCCCTCGCCAGCGATCGCGCCAAGATCTTCAAGCTGATTGCAGCTGGTGTCAGCCCTTCCACCGGTGCGTTTCCCGCCACTCCCGGGACTTTTATTGCCTACAATTTATCCTTAGAAAGGCAGTATCTGTTGTACTCGCATGCTCTCGAGTGTTTGGCGATACGTGTTTGCTACTATTTTAACCGTTTTTATATTACTGACTGGCTGTTTCGGTGTATTATTGCAGCCATTGACATCTGGTCCGAAAACGGCATCGCGCTGTTGGGCATCCTCCTCTACTTTTGGTCTGCAGGTGCCAACACAATCGAGGAGCTTTTGGTGAGGGCTGTCCCTTTCGGTGAGATCGCTCACACCGGCGAAGAGATTGACCACGCCACGAAGGATGCCTTGGCTCTTGTCGGTGTGGGGAAGTACGAGTTTCAATCGGCCGCGGAGTCCCCAAATAACTCCATGACGGTACTTACCGACAACGTTCGTGACTGCCTGCATAAGGCGGTGGCCGACGGAGCCAGCAATGTTCAGAAGGGTTTGGCAGACTTCGAGACCCACCCTTGCCCAGTTCATGTGGGTCAGAGATGCGTTCTGCAGTTTTTGAGCGTGAGCTGCATCGCAGCAGTTCACACGAAGACTAAGGGCATCGCAGCCCTATTCCGTCGCTCACCGCTCGGACTCTCCTGCCTGCATAAGTGCCAGGCAAAGTACCAGCTGCCGAGCACACAGCCTCCGCGTTCGGTAGCTGTTCGGTGGAACAGCATGTTTCTGCAATGGGAATGGTTCCCCCCCCAGCAAAAGGCCCTCCAGATGTTCGATGTCGAGAGCTTGCAACTGAACTTGAGTACCGACGAGGCGGGCTCCACCTACCGAGATTTTCAAATGGATCTCAGTGACTGGGAGGTCGTTGAACAATCGGTGAGTCGATACTTGCCACTTTCTGTGTACACACGGATTAAAAAGTAAGGACTAGTCAATCAACCTTCGTTCAGTTCCGTTGATCGGTTCGAAGGCGACTTTTCCGCGCCTTACGACCATGGGCTTGTACCCCATGGCTCCGGAGGTTTATCCGCTGTGTACATTTTAGTGAATGCCCTGCCTACTTGTACCGTATTTTCATATTGATAAACTGCTTAACTGACTGCTTATTTTTTGTATGCTGCAGATACCTGTGCTGCGGCCGGTCTTCCACTACACGAGGATCATCCAAGGCACGAAGTATGTCACCATGTCGTTGGTCTTGCCTATGACTACCTGGTTGATCGAGTTTGAGTTGAGCCCGACCGTCGACATCACCCTCGCCAACAACTCCGTCCTCAAGCACAAGGAGCTCTTGCACGGTGTGCAAACTGCTCGCGAGGCCATGCACCGTGACTTCGTGAGGCGATGGGTGTATGAGTTGGACGAGAGCATCCTTGAGGACTACGTGGTGGCAACTTTGCTGGATCCTCGGTGGAAGAACTGGCAGTTTGAAGGTTGCAACATCTTTGACAACGGTGATATGACCTCCCTTCGCGCTTTCGGGTATTTGCGCACCGCGTGGACTAACTTCAAACCCAGCAATGTAGAGCCCATTGCCCCTGTTTCCAAACCTGTCAGTGGGAACTTTGGCGAGTCATCCTTCATGCGCAAGAAGACCGATCCTAGAGTTACTCAGCCTGAAAGAGTAGTTAGAGATCAACTTGATTCATACTTAGCTTTGCCCCAAGAGCCAAATGAGGATGGCTTTGACGTGATGCTTTGGTGGAACCGCAATGTTGCCACTCTACCCGATGTCTACCGTATGGCCCGCCAGTTCCTAGGATGTCCTGCCACCACTGCGGGTGTAGAGCGTGCTTTTAGTGCGGCTGGCAAGATGCATGATGACCTGCGCAAAAACACTTCGGAGGGCACACTTGAGCATATGCTTAGAGTCAGAATGAGTACTGACTAGACCGGTTGCAAAAGTGTGTACACAGTAATATTTTGATACCAGCTTGCTGTAATACTTTGATATCAGCCTGCTGTAATATTTTGATATCAGCCTGCTGTAATATTTTGTTAATCTGCTTGTTGCCATACCTTCTTAGCTTGCTGTGAAAATATGCTAGTGACCCTGCAGTTTTTGATATCGCCTTTACCTTGTTATGCACTTTTGGTTTACCCCTGCATATCTGCTTATCTGTTTACACCCTGATAACTGTTTACACCCTGATAATCGGTTTGATAACCGGTTATCAAATAGGTTAGGTTGCCTGAAAATTAGGTACACAATCGGTTTGCAAAAAACAATAACACTAATCGAATCGATTTGAACTTTTAATAATCGGGTAGATAATAGGTTTGCTTTTCAGATACAATCACAATCGAATGGGTTTAACACGTCAATAATCAGGTACACAATCAGTTGTGGAAATTTTTAAAACACTAATCGAATCGGTTACAACTGTCAACAATTAGTTAGAAACCTATTATGAAAATCAGACAATCGGTTTGAAAGAGGTTTGAAATTTCAAACCGATTCCGACCCTTGATCAGCACACACACACACATGCACACACACACACACATGCATACATTTCACTTGCAGCAATCATCAACATGCAGCACATGCATTTTTATACCATGCATATATCTTATGCTGAATGATTGCAACATTGTGAATTGTACATGCTTTACTAATACAACTTGATCACGATACCAGCTGTAGTACATAGTGCATAAGCATATTGCAGTGCATGCTAAACTATATTAGAACCCATATATTATAAGGTGCCTGATAGTAATCTTAACACCATAATTAGCTTGTCATGTCCTGGTGGAGCCGAGATGCTCCTCAGATCACATGTACATTCTACAGTAATCACTCACCTTTAAGAAAACCGGAGATTTGGGGTCAGCCAGCTAATTCCACCAACTTGCGTACCCCCCCCCGCCAGCGCCAGCGTCCTATGGAATCGGTAAGAATTAGCAAGTATTTTCTTTCAATCAGCCAGCAATTCTCTTAAAAGTCCAATGATAAACACTTAAAAAGGCGACATTTTCAAAATTTTCCGCCTGCGGCGCCAGCACCCATATTTCTTATTTTCGAGAATTCCATAGCTCAAAAAAACCAGCCAGCTTTTCTCGACAACTTCCCCAAAAGCTGGCTGGTTTCTTATCGCCGGGTTTTCTTAAAGGTGAGTGATTACTGTATGGTGGATTACTGGATGGAATGCTCACCGGAGCTATATGTGAAATATACCCAGCAACTCATTTTGTAATGAGATTATCATGGAATTACAATAATCCCTAAACTTAATATATCATGCTAGATGTATTCAGTGCATGGTATGCTGACAATCTTGCATGATGAAATGTATAGGATATTGTAATATCCACAACATATCCTACTGTAAAGTGTGTAAAAGTGAACACACACACTTACAAAAGTACTAATCAGCAGTGTTGTGCATTACACACATACACTTGCAAAAGTACTAATCAGCAATGTTGTGCATTACACACACACACTGGCATTCATTATACATATTGACATTCACTGACTCAGAGTGAATATATCAATTATAATGTATACATAATGTGGATAACATCCAACAAACACATGTGCGTGTTGGATGTCAGTGATGGCGATAGTAATGGTAAACAGGATAAGACAACATGTTGTAGGGCTGGATGGAGAATATCTCCAGACCCGAAGGCAATAACAGTGTTCATAATGCAGCTGGTAACTGCTGAACACGGTTCATACCATCTTCACTATCGCTGGAGCAACACCAATATCTACATTGCATTCTGACAGTTGATACAGATCTGATCACTTCACATGCATGTACCAACTCAGATCAGCAATCACAAATGAACTGACAAAAGGTGGTTGTGGACATATACACACACAAACATTGTGTTGTGTAAAAACTGCTTAGATTGTATCTAGCAGTGTCCAGATATATTTGAACACAGAGATATCACTTGATATACTCTTTGTGTATAGCCAAATATATCTTAGGATCTGACACAACTGTAAATCCACTTACAGTTGATATATCTTAAATATCATCAGGGAGTGCATTTGCCTCCATGGGTTTCAATCAGAAAAATCCACATTTTGATCAACTATACATGTTGATTTTTTGAGATATTCATTGTTGTGCCATGAAAAATATCATGTGCAAAAGTGAAGTATGTTGCAGTAATTCTGTAGCTTGCAACATACACATACACAGAGATATGATATATATCTTATCCGAAAAATGGCTAAAAAAGGCTGTAAAATCGGTGAAAAACGTTGGCGATAAATTTCAAAACTGAAATTTCGACCTCATTTTATTTCAAATTATGATTTTATACCTATTGAGGTATGTAAAAATCATAATGACCATGGTCATATCTCGTGTAACACCCTAGATATTAGGTGTGTAATATATAGGGGTGAACATATTGGTTGTAACGAGAAATCGGTCAAAATACAATACGTGTAATCTTTTGCAAATTCGGGATTGATTTTTTTTGCTATAATGGATATTTACCTATCAAATAACAATCCCTGAATGACATAACACGTGTAACACCCTGTAACACCCTAATAATCGAATGTGTGTGTCAGGGGTGTAACGTACCCTCTGAAAATCACTTAACATTCAGTTAGGTATTGAATGCAGTTTTGCTTAAAAACCTTTGCAAAAAATTTATACTGCTTATTTTTTACCTATTTTAGGGTTACTGATATCATGTAACACCATAATCATAATATTGGGTGAAAGGGCCACTGTAACCACATATGCCCTAAATGCCACCTATTTTTTGGATACACTTTGTGTTTGGCAAATATATATCATGCTGTAATCGGCACAGACATGATTATATATCGGGCAACAACCCAAGAACTGTTGGGCAACAACCCTGAAACTGTATGAGCTACTTGCAAGCTATAAGCTATAAGCTGTAAGCTATGAGCTATAAGGTATATAGGCAACTGACTGCCTATGTGTTCACACTTCCTCAAGGGGGAAGAAGGTGGATAGGATTACACACATATCCATTTTATATTCCGATCTGGTGATTTCTGATGGATTGCTTTTGATAAAACCACTGCATCCACAAGTAACGTTGAAATCTGTACAACGTTAAATCCCACATCACTAATAAAGTGTAAACCCAGATGGGAAACTATATCCCAATGACTATAAGTTGACTCTTGCTCAACATTTACATTATCGAGTAAGTTTGGAATGCTGAACTATATACATAACATATAACCTGATACCATGCTTAATTGCATATTCTGGATCAGAAGATAATAGTTATATAATGTATATTCATATCCCACCTAATACACTTTGGCATTATAGCCGTACATAAGAGTGGGAAGGACAAGTGCATCGCTGTGAGACTGGTTGATATAGTCCCAGTGCTGAAGGCAGAATTTGGCACCCGAATAACAGCTGATAACTGTTGGGAGACCACCATGCAAGACCTTCCAAGTAAGCGTAATTCCTTTGTCCTGAGAAGCAAGTGAATTGTTCATAATATGTTGACATCACGTAAAAGCATTCTGATAAAAACCCTATATATTCATACGAGTTGTCATTACCACAAATGACATGGGTTTCGAATCGTTGAAATGAGTATAACTCCGATGCATTCATTGGTACAGAATAGCTGTTGAGATTATTCCTCCGGCTGGATTGCAATCATTCACAATCCCTGTACATTCCGGTGACAAAATATTGCACTGGACTGATCACCACATTTGGTTAATCTGTGATATATAAGTCACCAGAGAAAGCATCGCAATCAGCACAATGCTGTCTAGACTCACAAAGATGAGTAACCGATATTCTCAGATGTAATAAATAGAGGCACAATGTGACCTACGCTAAAATCGCGTATGCTCGGGCACTGTATTGTGACCTGCGCTAAGATCGTGTATGCATGGACACAACATGACTCGTGCCAATGACGTGGACATGTTTTATGCCACGACATCACATCTGAAATCAATAAATCACTCAGAGAGAAGGTGTTGACATTGGTGTAGCGCCATTATACATATAGTCAAAGGATCTTAAAGAAGACACAGTCTCTCCGATATTGACAAACATGGTACATATATATATATATCCATGCTCTCTGATCATATATTGATATCCCATGGCATACGATGATGGTAATAGCAAGCCACTTCGCCGCTAGAGGGTAGTGTTGTATATATATACAGCACATGCTTGGGCACTATATGACCCACGCTGATGACGTGGATTCGGGCTGCATCCCAATAACTGCCATGTACCTTTGGTGCAATGGGCTGCAACCCGAGAACTGCTATCCAGCTTCATAGAAAGCTTCCACGTCATCACATAGAGGTCGGACCTCTGTTGTATTTGAACGGCGCTTGACAACCGCCTAGCAATACACTTCCTTGAGGGGGGAAGATGATAAGCTAGAAATACAACTAAAACCCAAATAAATAATAAAGACAAATAATAAAACAAATATAAGTTGCATCATTGTTTTTGTTTTGGTAAGCCTGACTATATATAGTCAAACCATGCAGAACTCCATGAAGTTGACACATATATGTATCAAACATTTCTAAGGTCATCAGCCATGACATACATATGAGCTTGATTTTGAAGACCTAGACATTGTATACATCCAGTCTAGCATGTATCCAGACTAGAATTGTATATTGACACGGTGCAAGCACTATTGCCTCTGCCACCGATGATCATTGAAAAGGGCAACCATTCCTGATATTTCATACATATCATCTGATTGTATCATTAAAGGTGTCAAGAGTACTCAATGCAATATGCAAACTACAGCCTGAGTACAACACCTAGATAGGTCAAAGCCACTGAGCTGACCAATGCAGCATAAATGCTAGTTGCCTTGAAGGCTATACAATAAGCCTATTGCCCTTATGTCTTGATATGTATCCGTGTATTGGCATCTCTTTGAGGTAATTATACCTACTGAATGAGCCATACCAACCATCTTGTCTTCATTGATCATTACATATCTGATCATATCGCCATTGAGCAATGCCTATTCTGTGAGATTATATATCACGAGGCATTTCATTAGTGCACATTAAACAATTGTAGTGCAACAAAGATCATCAGCTCTTTATCATACCAAAAGGTTGAATTGTTGCCAATTGATTTTTCAGACACCATTTCTCAAAGGTCTATTCATCATGAAAGACAGAGTCTATGCAACCATGGCTATTCAGCCTCCGACATAGCTGACATAGCTATTTAGCTTATGACCCAACCGTTGTTACGCAGCCTCCACGCCATATGGCTAAAAATAGCAAGCAATATCTTCGGTCATTCTTGGGCATAGAGCGATCAAGCACAGCCAATCCAGGATGTTTATCCCAACATTCTCCAAGAGTTACTCACGTTTTCCATGTGTCAAATGAAAACACCAACATACCACCCTATGACAGGAGTCATCTCCTTCAACAAGGGGAAGTGGTTATGCTATAAAAATGACCAGTCTGATCATCATAAAAGTGACAGATTTGAAAAAAATCGATTGAAACTTGTATTGAAAATGACTATTCCTTAAGATAAGGTATTGCACCTAAGGGAATAAAGGTTTCATCCTCTGAAATAGGAAAGGAGTTTTTTATTGACTCTAGTTCCTGAATCCAGAATCACATAGAAAAAATGTTCTATCCTGTGCATATAAAAAGCACATTAGATTCAGATTCTGAGCATACAAGTGGATTTGAATACACTCAGGTATATACTGAGTTGCAACTGTCCAAAGTTTCATTCTGACATCACTATCTTATTTGTGGAATAGCATACAATGGTATAAACCATCCACATATATATTGACATCATACTTGTGGATCATATCATTCTGGCACATAAGACACGCATGCTTCATTGAGGAATCATGACTCTTTGAAAGCTCATTATGGAATATCTAGAAATTTGTCACCTCGATCAATAGGCCACGAAATCTTGGAAAAAGCCAGACCATCGCAATCTTCAGATGGTTTCCAAGCGCGGTTCATCCTCATTCTGGAAAGTGACAGAAGTGTTTTTTAGTCATAAAACAAGTCACAATTCTATCGGATTGAAATGACACATTCATCATTCATACTTCTTTATCATAACAAGTCTCTGAATAGTGTTTGCCCAAAAGTAAAATGGGCACCATTGAGATAAGTGATCATGTGCTGAAGAATATACACATATCACTAGGCAATGCCATGTTCTATTCATAATGAAATGACATGTCAGCCATCCATCAACTACGAAAATACAACTCGTAGTAAGTTGTTGTCATTACGAACACTTCTTGATTGACTTTCCAGTAGCTTCGATACCAAAGTTAACTTCGGTACCATCACTGATTTCTTTGTTCATCGTGACAATCATTATCCAGAACCATTGTCTAAGTTGGGTACACTATAGTGACCCTGAACTGACAAAGTATGTGGGCTGCAACCCAACAACTGCATTTGATATCATCTGGCATTTGCCACATTCAAAATCGTCAGGCATATTGCCAATATGACGTAGAGAGAATCAATGTTCAGATTGACATTGTTACCTCTAAAGCATTCGATGAGTAATCTCAGTCGGATTCTCTATCAAACCATTTTTCACATAACATAATGATTTAAGAATAACATCCTCCATCACCATCTGATTGGTTTGATGCATCTCTTTTCGCAAGGGGAGGAAGAATATAGATCCATTCATTTTCATACAGCTGCCACAAATTGATTTACATCATTGTGATTTTGCTTGGAAGATTAAAAATCTTATCAAAAGTTCCAGCATCTGTGTATAGCAGCTATAAAGTTGATGACAGGCAAAAAACGCGATTTTCGGCCGATTTGGGCCAAAAAAATATTTTTTTCAAAATTTCAAATTGCGGTGACCATCAGGATTAATTACGTGATATGTGAAACCCCTCAATTCCACGAATCGCTGCACTCCTCACCCGCGTAATGGTGTAGAACGCCAAAACAAGCTAAAAACAACGGTTTTTTGGCGATTTCACCCTGAAAAAATATTTTTTTTGAAAAATATTTTTCGCAAAGTCCTTAGAATTCATGCGATTCCACTGCGACCGAAGTCCGATATAGCGATTCCATGGATATCATCGATTATGCATTTCGGCCATCTCACTCGTGCGACCGCTCCGTTAGGAGTGGACTTTCCCCTGAAACCACGACTACTAAAGCATAATCACACATACAATAGCGTACAGGGGTCTCGTGATTCTTCTGCTCATCAGCGTAGCAGAAGGGCTTCACCAAGGATCACGCCGCCAACGCTCATCCCGGATTCACCCAACCGCACACAACCGATATCTAAGGCAGGTCTTCAGTCTTCGTCTTCTCCTTCGAGACTCTGCTTGCCGTAGATCGCGGTTGCACTCGGTCCAAGGGTTATGACCGTAACATCGTTTACTTTCCTGCGCCTCCAAAAGTCAAGTGCTGGAACAGATGCCGCAGTAGACCCTCTGGAACTGGATACACTGCGTGTGACTTCTGCATCCCCTTCCGATGACCACTCGGTCCCAGTTGTGCAGTATCAGGGTGAACTCCTGTTGCACGTCGATGCGAACAAGGAGTCACTGCAGAGCATTGCAGTAAGGGTCCGGGCGGAGGCGAGCTCGTCCATATACACGTAGGTTTCATGTATCGTTTCCCATACATGCAGTAGGTGCAAGTGAGGGGCGCCGGTAAATGGCTCATTACTGGCCTGAAACGCAGGGCGTCAGGGTAACGGCCCATCGGGTTCTCCACAAACCAGTGTCGAGGACGGAGATACTCGATGATGTCTAGGGTGCGTTGTACGCACGCGTCCGCTGTGACGAAATCGGGCGGACCTCCAGTGGTGCGGGCCTGACTGTACTGGGTACAAGGGGGGCTTGCCCATACCACGTCGAAGTACCCTGGGTGTTAAGGCGTCTCACAAGCGAGCCTTAAGATATAATATGATATGATAAGATAAGGATAAGATAAGGTAGCACGGATGTTATTGAACAGTAACAACTCGTGCATCGTAAGAGCGGGTGATGAGTGCAGTGCTTCGTCCGAAGATACTGCTGTAGTACAACTCTACCTCATCTATACCGAATGCCTCGCATCTCATAGATGCCACCGCTATTGGGTTGTGAGCCCACGAGGCATTGGTTGAACAATTGGTATCGGCTGAACGAATAATGCGTTCGCCATATGATACTCACATGCTTGTTCAGAACATGCTAGAAGCGAAGATGAGTTCTTCTCCGAACCATTCGGTTCTTCAAGATACCATCTTGCTTTGCCATCTCGAGTCCGACATACTGGCCTCTCGATGACATGTGTCACTCAGGTCTCACCTTGAGTAAATGACAGATGTTATGACTGTACATGTCATAGCCGACCGTACTGACGACTGTCTGTCATCATAATATATGACATGACTCGACATGACATGACATGACATGGTATGACATGTCTGACAGGTATGACATGTATGACATGTATGACACATGTGTCATCGGTCATAACCCTGACAGATCTCCCCTCTTAACCCCTTAGCTGCGACACGTTGAGAATTCTCAACAAGGCCTCGAAAATGAGAGCGTGGCTTACCATGAAACTGCATATGCGCGGTTGGCGCATCGAATATTGTAAGGTTTGTGGGTGCATGGCCCTCGGGCAATCGCAGTAAGCGACCACACCGGACACACCCTGCGCCTTCGGGTACCGTGTGACCTGTGTCGCTTATGAGCTGCATCACTGGACTGGGCAGGGTCTCGCGAACTCTATGGTTCTTTGCGTGCCCATAACTCACAGCTAAGTTGGAATACTTTGCTGCAATGGCGGTAGCTTCTTCCACCCCTGATTTGTGCACCCTCACGTGGTCCCGGATACCTTGTTCCACAGTGATAGGAACTGAGGGGTATCTCCACTCCTCCAAGGCTGCTGTCTCCGAGCTCGAAGGTTGTGCTGAGGATACTGAACTCGACACTCCCCCTCCTGTCCCTGAGGTCTGCGCTGTACTGGCTCCAGAATGGTTATGCACCGCCAACTGCCATGCCTCATCCTCACTCAGCGTTGGATGTAAGGCCTTGGTGTGTTCGTACCACACCAAGTCTGTGTCCTTCGGTGTGGGGGAACGCACTGGCAACGGGTGAGGGGTACTCCTCTCCTGCAGCACTGCCCTCTGGGCAGCCATCATAGCTTCCCACCCCTCTTGCTCCCAGTGCACTTCTTCCCCTGCAGCCTTCGCACTGGCTATAGCCCGCTGTCTCTCCGTAGGCAGACACTCGAAGGCTTGGTCTCTAAGCGCCTTGTCCTTCAACAGGGTTTTTACCGCCATCTCTGGCGTCAGAGAGTGATTCTCCTCAACCGCTGCAGCCCTAGCCTTTCCCTTCTCCTCAGCTGTGAACTTGCTTCGCTTCCTGGGCTTCTTGGACTTCTTCTTCTTCTTCTTCTTGAATCTCCGCCGCCCTCTGCTCCGCTCTTCACTGTCGCCACTGCTGCTGCTGCGGTATCTGCGTTCCCGCTCTGGTGATACTGATTTTTCACTGAACGACGATTCGCTACCGCTGCTGCTGCTGGGGTCATCCTCAGGGAACCTCTGCTGAGCTGACCGGCTGTTGCTGGGTACTGTCATCAATGATGCTGACTGATCTGACGGATCTACAGGGAGCACGGCAAACCTGTTGCTCTGAGTTGGATACTCGTTTGGCTCCAAGGCCCGTGCTCGCTCGAAGTTTATTCCAGCAAAGTGCTTAATTGGAAGCCCTCCGTTGTGCCTGAGCGCACCATGCCTTAGCATGCGAGAGTACTCCCTCGAGCTCACATGTTTCCTCAGATCCTGCAAGTTTTCCACCGTGGCAGCGTATAGCTGCATATGGCCATGCCGGGTGCGAGGTTCGGCGTTGAACCGGCGCATGAGGGCCTCCCTAGAGAGCTCTCCTTTCTGGTTGCTGCCACCAGTTGCAGCCTGACTGGAGTGCTCCTCTGTGACCCAGCACTCTCCCCGCTATGGTCACTCCAGACGGAGTTGACATCTTCCGTCCACCTTAGCACTCTCACCTTCTGGTCTGGCTCCTTTCTGCGATGGACTCTGCCAAGAACGGCCTGTTCCGACAGCCTTCCTGAATCCTTCGGTTGACGTTTTGTCGATGGTCGGGATGATGAACTGGCTGCTGGTGCAGAGGTTGAGCTGGCAGTTGCAACTGGTTCCGAGTTGTGGACAGGCAAGTCCCCAGGCTGTAGCCCGTGTCTCTCCCTCAGCTGTCTGATCGTGTGTGTTCCCGCCTGCAATCGAGACCCTTGTGCTTCCAGTGCAGTTATCAATTCTGGACTGGCTAAGTCACCTGTCTCTGGCATTGGAGCTGGAGGATTGCCAGGTGTTGGCAATTGTGGGAACACGTCTGTGTAGCTGGGTTGAGCAACAACATGGTCCGCTGGCGCGGCGCCAGCGTGAGCCGCTGGGGCAACGCCTGCGTGGGCTGCTGGGACAGCGCCTGCGTGCACAGCCGGGGTAACACCTGCCTGAGCCGCTGGGACAGCGCCTGAGTGGGCTACGGGGGCAGCGCTTGCGTGGGCCGCTGGGGCAGCGCCTGCGTGCACAGCCGGGATAGTGCCTGCGTGGGCTGTTGGGGCAGCGCCTGCGTGAGCGGCTGGGGCGACGCTTGCGTGAGCGGCTGGGGCAGCGCTTGCGTGGGCCGCTGGGGCAGAACCTGCATGGCCCGCTGAAGCAACATTTACTGCTGGCTGTGCTGGTGGCACATCCACAGCAGCTGGAGAGCTAGCTGCTCGTGGCGCTCGCTCAGTCGTCGCTTGTGCTAGTCGCCGCAACATCCCGACGCTTGCCGCCCGTTCTTCAGTCGTCGGCCCCCTTGGCGTTGCCACCGCTACGCTGGCCCCTGTCGCTGGTGTCGCAGAAAATTGGCCAGGGCCTCCGGCGGCCCCTGTTGCCATGGGGACCCGATCCCCCATCGTCGGGCAAGACACCGCTGCGCTGGCCTCTGTCACTGACGTCGCAGAAAATTGGCCAGGGCCTCCGGCGGCCCCTGTTGCCATGGGGACCCGATTCCCCATCGTCGGGCAAGACACCGCTGCGCTGGCCTCTGTTGCTGATGTCGCAGAAAATTGGCCAGGGCCTCCGGCGGCCCCTGTTGCCATGGGGACCCGATCCCCCATCGTCGGGCAAGACACCGCTGCGCTGACCTCTGTTACTGACGTCGCAGAAAATTGGCAGGCCTCCGGCGGCCCCTGCTGACACATGGGGAACGATCCCCCATCGTCGGCAAAGACACGTCAAGGCTGGCCTCCTCGTTCACGACGTCGCGGAAAAAATGGGCCGGCCTCCGGGCGCCCCCTCGCACGCTGGGACTTAATCCCCCCCATCTTTGGGCATGGTAGGCGCAGGTCCCGAAGTCAATAACGACAAAATCGCTGGTCGGGGAGCACCGCCCTCAAGTGTAACGTCAGTAAAGAACACCCAGGAGATACTGCGCAGAAACCAGCGTTGAGCTGTGAAGCCAGCGGCAAGGGTCCTTATTGGCGTTGGTTCTCCTCCCCCATAGATCCTGCAGGGTTGACAGGGCCCGGGTGCAAGGGTGCCTGTCCAGAAGCAGCAATGAAAGCAGGTGTGGAGGAAGGCTGCACCGGTTCAGGTGTGAAGGCACCGAAGGGAACCGGTGACACGGGTCTCACTGCAACGGAAGCAACCGGCATGCGCACCATACCATGTCCGTCCATAAGCTGACGGATATGGATACAGCCGTCGCGCTACATAAGACCCTACATATGGCCAGCCGTCGCTGGTCGCCTGGTCATATGCCCGTCCGGCGGCAGCCTTCCACAAAGCCTGTCCCACCCATGACTCGCGGTTCACCACTTGGCCGCTGATTCGCAACCGCAGATGAAGCAGCATAAGGCACGGCGCCGGGGAGAGCGCCGCACGCGCCACGCGCCTGATTCGGCGCGGAGCGGAGCAGCCTCCCCGCACCCTTTGTCCCTGGATCCTATGGTCCCGGCATGCCCACTATGCACCTATCTACCGTACGCGCACCCTCGCGCATCCCTCCCCACCCACGACCTGCAGCGCCGCTGCTCACCCTTTGGCTGCTGATTCGCAACCGCAGATGAAGCAGCATTAGGCACAGCGCCGGGGAGAGCGCCGCACGCGCCACGCGCCTGATTCGGCGCGGAGCGGAGCAGCCTCCCCGCACCCTTTGCCCCTGGGTCCTATATATGGTCCTTGCGTGCACACTATGCACCTACCTACCGTACGCGCACCCTCGCGCATCCCTCCCCACCCACGACCTGCAGCGCCGCTGCTCACCCTTTGGCCGCTGATTCGCAACCGCAGATGAAGCAGCATTAGGCACAGCGCCAGGGAGAGCGCCGCACGCGCCACGCGCCTGATTCGACGCGGAGCGGAGCAGCCTCCCCGCACCCTCTGCCCCTGGGTCCTATGGTCCTTGCGTGCAGACTATGCACCTATCTACCGTACGCGCACCCTCGCGCATCCCTCCCCACCCACGACCGCAGCGCCGCTGCTCACCCTTTGGCCGCTGATTCGCAACCGCAGATGAAGCAGCATAAGGCACAGCGCCGGGGAGAGCGCCGCACGCGCCACGCGCCTGATTCGGCGCGGAGCGGAGCAGCCTCCCCGCACCCTTTGTCCCTGGGTCCTATGGTCCTTGCGTGCCCACTATGCACCTATCTACCGTACGCGCACCCTCGCGCATCCCTCCCCACCCACGACCTGCAGCGCCGCTGCTCACCCTTTGGCTGCTGATTCGCAACCGCAGATGAAGCAGCATTAGGCACAGCGCCGGGGAGAGCGCCGCACGCGCCACGCGCCTGATTCGGCGCGGAGCGGAGCAGCCTCCCCGCACCCTTTGCCCCTGGGTCCTATGGTCCTTGCGTGCACACTATGCACCTATCTACCGTACGCGCACCCTCGCGCATCCCTCCCCACCCACGACCTGCAGCGCCGCTGCTCACCCTTTGGCCGCTGATTCGCAACCGCAGATGAAGCAGCATTAGGCACAGCGCCAGGGAGAGCGCCGCACGCGCCACGCGCCTGATTCGACGCGGAGCGGAGCAGCGTTTTTGTAGCTACCCCCTACCATTTTGGTAGCTACCCGGGTTTGTAGCTTAGCTACAAAAGCTACCGGGGTGATCCGTTTTGTAGCTATAGCTACAAAAGCTACCGGGGTGATCCGTTTTGTAGCTATAGCTACAAAAGCTGCCGGGTTGGCCCATTTTGTAGCTGGCTACAAAATTCACGAAAACGAATTTTCGAGCTGTTGGAACCACAAACGAATGACACCGCACATAAATCATAGTACATTTTTATTGAACTAAGAGTACCGCCTACCGCGCAGATGGCATGTAATACGAATATATTAGACAGTTGTATGGAGGATGCCAAGAAATTAATGCTATCAAACTATCATGCATACTAACTAGCACGAGGCAAACGTGCAGGCATTTCAGATCGGTCGAAAAGATTAGCAAACACAAATTAGACTCTTAAAACACAATAGCATAATTAATACCATCCATACTAGGTTGCTAGTTTCTAGTCTAAGGGTTCGACGACCCGTGGGCGATAAGAAAACACGAGCACAGAGCACAGATCCAAAATAATTCCAAACATGTTTCCTGCAGCACACGAGCGTCGACTTAGTCAGGACGTTGGGGAACGAACCCAATACGGACAAACCTATTGCTGTTGGCATTTCGCCCTCGATTGGGAGTTTACACGGAAGACGTTTAAAAAAACAGCGAAACAGTAAACAGGGAAATAGGTTGAGTAATTCTGAAGTAAACCTGCGAATTTCTAAAATAAACAAGCGAATATCATTTTTGCAAGACTGGAAATTACAGCATGCCACCAGCAACGTTACTGGCGACATCAGAAGGAGCCCGGCGTAAAAAAAGAAACCTGCAAAAAAACGATACGCTAGTCAGTAAAGATGTTGGGACTCGAACCCAAACCGTCGGGCTGTAAATAAGCCCGCCGGTCTCCAAGCACCCCTATCTTCAGCGAGTTTAGTAGAGCTGGAAAGATGCCGCCAGCAACGTTGCTGGCGGCTTCAGAAAATGCACAACATAGTGGCAACCTGCGAAAAATAATGATGCCCGGAGGAGATGTTGGGAATTGAACCCATACTGTCAGGCTGCGAAGAAGCCCGACGGTCTCCGAGCATCCCTACAACGTAGGAAACAAGAACCGGGCCAGCAACGGCTAATGTGAAACATCGCACGCAGCGAGGAAAGCCCCCCTCCCCCGCCAGGCTCCACGCATACAGGTTAAAACACGACCGATTCAGGATATCCGCTAGGATAACGAAGTGGCGTGTAAAAGTTGTTAGTCAAACAAGAAAGCAGAATGCTGAAACAGCAGGCATGAAACAGGCGGCGCAAGAAGAGAGCTTGAAGAATGGTGAAGGTGTGGCAAATCGGGATCTAATATGAGATTTCCTCAATCGTGGATGCGCGATCGTCAGAGCTCGTCGGGGCCGCGTGACTCCTGAAATATCTGAAGTAGGAAAGGTGACTGGTGAGACGATCTTGAAGCACGAGATGCGTGACATATATCCGATCGAGTCTGCTAGTTGTGACTAAAGATCGAACGGACAGTCCGTCAGCCAGTCGGTTGATATTTCGATCGGGCGGTCGAACGGTCGCCATACAGTCGATGTAAGACTGAATGTTATGGTCGACGACAAATATAAATTATAAAAACTGTGCTCTCAAAATTTTGATATCTTTATCTACTCTATCTGCTTCCTTTCTGACCTGGACTCGCCCCGTACCGTAGGATGCACTGGGTAGTATGGCTACAAACAATCTGGGGGCGGTGTCGTGTGGTGATGCATCCTGACGCACACTGTTAACACTGGGGTGTGCCCTGGAAAAATCCTGGGAATTTCCCCTTTCCCCTATAAGGGAACGAAGATTGTCCCAGAATTTCCGGGGGAAATTCCCGGTCGGTTCTGGGACACCTACAAAAACGAAGATTGTCCCAGAATTTCCGGGGGAAATTCCCGGTCGGTTCTGGGACACCTACAAAAATGTCACAGTAGCTACAAAAATGGTAGGGGGTAGCTACAAAATGACCCCGTTATCCTCCCCGCACCCTCTGCCCCTGGGTCCTATGGTCCTTGCGTGCAGACTATGCACCTATCTACCGTACGCGCACCCTCGCGCATCCCTCCCCACCCACGACCTGCAGCGCCGCTGCTCACCCTTTGGCCGCTGATTCGCAACAGCAGATGAAGCAGCATAAGGCACAGCGCCGGGGAGAGCGCCGCACGCGCCACGCGCCTGATTTGGCGCGGAGCGGAGCAGCCTCCCCGCTCCCTTGGTCCCTGGGTCCTATGGTCCTTGCGTGCACACTCTGCACCTAGGGGAATCCCACCCAACTGTTTAAGGGAGCAGATGGAGTGCTGCAGGACCTCCCATGGCCGATGCTGGTGGTGTATGCTCCACCCTCGAGGTCAAGACCGCAGAGGATTCGACACCAGCGAGTGCCCCCGCCAATTGTTGATGCAGGCAAGGCGTCAAAGATGCGGGACGCGCAGGGCACAGTTTCTGGAGGAGATTTCCTTGAGGCCCTGCGGGACGAGTACAGCCGAGACGGGCCCCTTCGTACTCTGCGGGAGCAAGTACAGTCAGCTCCCCATCACAGCACGAAGCACTTCTGCATTGTTGGCGAAGTGCTGTGGCGGGTAGCTGCGGGGCACTACCAGCTGGTCCTGGGTGAGGACTCACCCCTCCGGGAGATTGTGTTCCGCGAAGCCCACGACTCCCTGGCAGCGGGTCACACAGGGCGCGACAAGACACTTGAAAGGGTTCTTCGTCGATTCTGGTGGAAGAACGCCTCGGATGATGTGGGGGCTTGGGTGGCGTCCTGCCCCACTTGCCAGGCTGTGAAACCCCGATCGGCATACCCTGATGGACTGCTTAACCCGCATTCGATCCCGTCGCGAAACTGGCAGGACGTGGGTGTGGACTTTGTCACCAGTCTACCTTTGACCGAGCAAGGGAACGACGCGTTCGTCGCCTTCACCTGTAAGCTCTCGAAGATGGTCCACGTGGTCCCCATTAACTTCGGGGACAGCTCAGCAGCCACTATTGCTCGCATCTACTTCGACACCGTGTGGAGGCAGCATGGCGCGCCTATGAAAATTGTCAGCGACCGGGACCCACGCTTCCAAGACGCGTTCTGGAAAGAGCTGATGCGGTTGATGGGGGTCAAGGTGGCAATGACCACCCCTTACAACCCCCGATCTGATGGTCAAGCGGAGCACACCAACCGGGTCGTGGAAGATATGCTTCGCTCCTTCGTCGATGATAGTCCGGAGGACTGGGACCTGTACGCCACCAACGTCGAGTTTGCTATCAACGACTCGCGCAGTGACGTAACCGGTTTCACCCCCTTCGAGTTGTGCTATGGTGTGTCACCCATGTCACAGCTTGACATGTTTCTAGAAGCTGCCCAGTCTACCGATGGGCGACGCAAAGGAGGGGTGGGGACTGCACATGAATGGGCGTTTCGTTTTTCGTCGCAGCTGCGGGACGCGCGGGGTAGACTGGAGTTGGCACAGCAGCGGCAGCGAGATCTCTTCGATCAGCGCCATGGGCAGCGAGAGTATGCGGTGGGGGACCTCGTCTGGGTAGAAGCCAAGCACCTCACGGAGAAGCTCATGGACAGGTCCCTTTGCAGGAAGCTCAGCAAGCGCTGGCATGGGCCGTTGGCGGTAACGGAGCGGTTCTACCGAGTGACATGCAGGCGGGTCTTCCGGAGGCAGACCGAGGTGCTCCGGTGGCTTATCTACTGCAGCTCCCCCCACGCTGGCGTATACATGATGTGTTCGCACAACATCGACTGAAGCCATACGTGGGAGGGGCAGATGCGTTCGCGTCACGCCGACAGCCAGCAATCCCAGAAAGGTGATAGTTGATGGACAACGCGAGGCCCATGTGGATCGCATTCTGGCTCGACGAGTTCGCATCTCCCGAGGAAAGGAGATTGTGGAATGGAAGGTACGCTGGACGGGCTACTCAAAGGCCCACGATTCGTGGAGGACTCGAGACAAGCTGGAGCGTGGAGCACCTCTGCAGCAGCTTAAGGACTTTGAGACCGAACGTCTGGCCATGGAGGGCCAGGTACGTGACGCTGCATTACGTCGTCGAGAGCAACGCCGTGATACACCCAGTTCTGCTGCGGTGGCGTCAGGTGCCTCTTTAGCCTACCTGTTGGTGAGACCCTGGGAGGAGGAGTTTGAGAACCCCACCGACGAATGCCTTCCTTGGGAACAACGTGGAATGACGAGAGAGGGCGAGGTCACCTATGTCACTACCCTCGCTGCACTTGATACTCGGCCAGTACGGATATTGGTATTGTTCAGTGGTACAGGCTCCGTGGAAAAGGAGTTTGCCCGCTGCTTCCCAGCCTCGATGGCTATTACCCTTCGGGTGGCTTAAGCCACCCTAACAGCGATTTAGGGTGGCTTAAGCCACCTTAACGTTTTCAATTATTGCGGGAGCTATCGGTACCGGAAACTAGATTTTTTTAGCTCAAAATGACGGCGACAATGTCTTCTTTTAGACACTATATGCACTATTCGGCGAGCCCAAGTTCCCGGTGAGCAATTTTGGGAACTATCTAAGAGGGTACAACATTTAGTGAATTTTGAGCGATTTTTCCGGTTTTTGCATACCCATGCTACTTCAACCGAGATTTTGAGGGTCAAGATGACCTCGGATCAAACTTTTGGCAACACACTGCAGAAAGAGCAGCTCGAGATCTTGACATCATAGGTCTCCAAATTTTTGAAAAGCGCCTTCGAGGAAGCCCCCGTGAGCTAATTGGCTTAAGGTGGCTTAAGCCATCTTAAGGAAAATTGGGAAATACCCACCCTACTTCAACCGAGATTTTGAGGGTCAAGATGAACTCAGATCAAACTTTTGATAAGACACTGCAGAAAGAGCAGCTCAAGATCTTGACGACAAGGGTCTCCAAATTTTGAAAGCACCGCCGAGGAAGCCCCAATAAGCCCTTCAAGTTAAGGTGGCTTAAGCCACCTTAAGCTGCGGGTAATAGGCATCGAGATCGGTAACTCTGGACGCTGACCCGCTTTGGCGGCCGACTCACGTGACGGCCATTGAGAGCTGGGATTATTGGAGGTATCCCCCAGGGTACTTCGACGTGGTATGGGCAAGCCCCCCTTGTACCCAGTACAGTCAGGCCCGCACCACTGGAGGTCCGCCCGATTTCGTTACAGCGGACGCGTGCGTACAACGCACCCTAGACATCATCGAGTATCTCCGTCCTCAACACTGGTTTGTGGAGAACCCGATGTGCCGTTACCCTGACGCCCTGCGTTTCAGGCCAGTAATGAGCCACTTGCCGGCGCCCCTCACTTGCACCTACTGCATGTATGGGAAACGATACATGAAACCTGCGTGTATATGGGCGAGCTCGCCTCCGCCCGAACCCTTACTGCAATGCTCTGCAGCGACTCCTTGTTCGCATCGACGTGCAACAGGAGTTCACCCTGATACTGCACAACTGGGACCGAGTGGTCATCGGAAGGGGATGCAGAAGTCACACGCAGTGTATCCAGTTCCAGAGGGTCTACTGCGGCATCTGTTCCAGCACTTGACTTTTGGAGGCACAGGAAAGTAAACGATGTTACGGTCATAACCCTTGGACCGAGTGCAACCGATCTACGGCAAGCAGAGTTTCGAAGGAGAAGACGAAGACTGAAGACCTGCCTTAGATATCGGTTGTGTGCGGTTGGGTGAATCCGGGATGAGCGTTGGCAGCGTGATCCTTGGTGAAGCCCTTCTGCTACGCTGATGAGCAGAGGAATCACGAGACCCCTGTACGCTATTGTATGTGTGATTATGCTTTAGTCGTGGTTTCAGGGGAAAGTCCACTCCTACGACGTACCTGCTGAGACACCCATAGTAAGGGGGTCTGATTTCGATGAGAATAAGAGTAGCGAACTATTAGGGAAATTAGTGAGTGGATGTGACATTGCCTGAGCGAACAGTTGGGGAAAATAATATGTGAGCTCAGAGGAGAGAATAAAGAGAGGTAACAGAGTTGGTCTCTCAGACTTGGACAGCAAATGATATAACTCTTGCTGTCTGGGTTTATGTTAAATAGTATATCTGAATATATGATATGATTCCTCAAGATAATAGAGGATAATAGTTTACTCCTGGGAATTCCCCTGGGACACCACCTCACCCAGACGCTAAGGGATTGCTCAGCGAGTCATAAGAGCGGGGCACAGTTCATAACGAACTTGCCCGTGACTCCTTCTGCCCAACTCACCATGCCTGCTGCCACCGCCACCAGCCATCGACCTCTTCCTCCCACAATGTCCAGCGCAGTGACCACTACTGCCCACAGCAGCACACTCTGGGATACCCGCGCGACTGCTGCGATGAGCGCCAAAGCAACAAAGGCACAGCACCAGTCTTCAAGCTCCAGCGTTTCCTCCAAGGGTAGCTGAAGGGTGACAGCCGCGACTGCATGAACGGCCCACGGGGCCAGACCGGCCAGCTCACGGCTCCAACCTACCACGAAAGCCCCCGTGGCGAGGTTGACTGCGATGGTGTTGCCGACCGGGGATGACAGCGCATGCGCAACCCTGCTCCCCACCACTGCGAAATCTGTTGCGGCTCTGACTCCGAAGGGCCAACCCAAAACTGTGCTGTCTACCCCACTTTGCTGCGCTGCGTGGTCCATGGCGGGGCTGAACTGACGGGTTTGCTGAAGGCCACTGCTGCTGGCTGAGGTGTGCAGAGCTGCATAACAGGCTGTGACGTCCAGAAAAAAGAATTTTTGTTGGGCGTTGTGCTCTGATTACCCGACTCTGTGGAGGCCTGTAGCGGACGTTGTCCTGGAGGGGAACCGTCACGGCGAATGGTGTTGCTGCTGCAGCGGGTATGAGCACGGTGCAGAAGCCGAGCAGCACTGAGAGAAGCCAGATGTGGTTGACCGGTGATGGTGCTCTGCGCTGCGCACGCGCACGCGTACGAACGGGTGCGTGAGCCACTGGAGCTGGTCCATTGTTGTTGGCAGCTGGTGCTGCAACGGGTACTGCGGCATCTGGCGCTGCGGGGTTTCTCGGGGCTGAACTGGCACTGCCGCGAGCATAGGGTGACCTAGTGACCTGGATGCATGGGGTAGGCATCCAACGGTCGCGGTTGTTGGTGAACTGTTCCAGAGTCATGGGCAAGAACCCACTTTCCACTTTCTGAGTGTTGAGGTGCATAAGTTTTACCAACCTGCTGTACTGGTATGGTGGAGGTCTGCTTCTGGCGGGTGTGAACCCTCTGTCAATCAGATCCCTCCTGGTTCCCGAAACCATGCAATCGTGGGACTGGAATCTGTGGAACCTGTGGTTGATGTTTCCACCACAGTATCTGCACTCTGGACTGCGTTGTGGTTGCTGGTCGCGTTGTCTGGATGCAGGCCCCCCACTGCCACGTGGTCGTATGGTGTCGTTCCGTCTTGACCTGGCCCAACGCGGTTGGTACGTGCAGGCGTGGGTGCTGTGCCACTGGGGCGAGCGAGGTTTTCTGAAAGGGGTTGGCGATCGCTGCAGTGCAGTGTAGCGCCGGGTGCTGGTTACACAACCTTACAACATGCGAACGGCGCGTGGTTGAGGAGCTGTCCTCCCAACGCACCGTTCACGGGCAAGGGCACACACATGACAGTAACCAAGAGCCCACCATGCAAAGGGCGCGTGGCCGAGGAGCTGTCCTCCCGATGCGCACCTAAGCGATGGCCGCCCACCACCAAAAATAATTATACACGCCAAACGAAGATACGCATGTGGCACACCAGGAATCCTTCTCCGCAAACCCAGATGTGTTTGCACCAACCGCCTTAAAAAAATACACAACCTAACATCATGCGAAATGGGGACTACTACTACCCACTAACATTGCCAATACAGGTCTAATAGTATTTCTCACATATTCTTCTTACATATTCATCTTCCTCTTCATCATAATATATTTCTTCAGGTCCTAAATTAACACCTACTATAGCACTATTACAATTCCATCCTTTTGCCAAATCTCAACCCGATCACAGGACCCAAGCTTTTGCAGCTTTTGCAGCTTTTGCATCCCCATTTTACAACTCTCGGCGCGGTCGCGGGACCCAAGCTTTTGCAGCTTTTGCAAGCCCTTTTTTACAACTCTCAAAGTTTGCAGCTTTTGCAGCTTTTGCAAGCCCTTTTTGCCAAATCTCAACCCGATCATAGGACCCAAGCTTTTGCCTTTTTGCGACCCGTTTGCCAAATCTCAGGCTCCGTCGCGGGACCCAAGCTTTTGCGCTTTTGCAAGCCCTTTTTGCCAAATCTCAACCCGGTCGCGGGATCCAAGCTTTTGCAGCTTTTGCAAGCCCTTTTGCTAAATCTCAACTCGATCACAGGACCCAAGCTTTTGCAGCTTTTGCACGACCCGTTTGCTGCGGCTTTTCCACAGGCTGCCTTTGCGGCTCGTGGCCAAGTTTGCAGGTTTGGTCAATGCCCAAACCAGTGCCCAAACCAAACCAGTGGTTTGTGCTCGGGGGTGTTGCTAGGCTGTTTGCTAGGGCCGCAGCGGTTCTCATTGCGGATACCCTGACGTGGGGGTCCTGGGCTTCCCACGTCCCGGGCTCTGCTGCACTTAGGAGGGAGCTGGAGTTTTGGCTGACTGGCAGTTTCCGTAGGCACCAGAGGGGCATATGGGAGCCGAGGGGGGCGGGGCTCCTCCTGGAGACTCTCCATTCGGATGCATCGGAGGTGGCCTGGGGTTCCTGGCTTGAGCCGTCTCTGGGGGGACCTGAGCTGGTTGGCCACAGCTATCTGACCTTGTCGGATAGACTGAAGTCTTCCACTCTCAGGGAGCTCCGGGGCATCTCTGACTCTCTCCGAGCTTTTGATGTTGCTGGTAGGCTTCGGGGGAAGCGGGTGCTTGTCATTTGTGACAATCAGGCCGTTCATTTCGTCCTGGAGTCTGGCAGTAGGCATGAGGAGCTGCAGGAGCTGGCTTTGGCGGTGTATGCCTTCTGTGCTGACCATGCGGTTGTGTTGTCATCTCTCTGGATGCCCAAGGAGTTCGAAGCTCGGGCGGATGCCCTGTCCAAGATCAGGGACCACGATGATTGGATGGGCAACCCCGCAATCTTTCATTGGGCCGACCCATGGATTGGTGGGGTTTGGAGGCATACCCGGGGGTAGCGGGTCATTTTTGTCGCACCGATGGTCATTTTTGTCGCTGTCGCAAGAATATTCCTTTGTCACAGGCTGCGACAAAAATGACCAATAGGTCCTTTTTGTCGCAGGCTGCGACAAAAATGATAAAATGGTCATTATTGTCGCAGAAATTTATTTAGAATTGTAAAATTTTAACAAAACAAACCAGTGGGCAAACACACAGCCGACGCAACGGTTATATTCGTTAATTAATAATAACAACCCTACGAAAAACATCCTCGGATGTACACACAGCATGAATAGAGCATGCACACAGCAAGCGAAATGCATGATGCCGATACAAATGTTCTAATATTACAATACTTACACTGCTTTTACTAAGACTCGAGTTGCGACAATTACAAAACGAAAGCTAGTTGTAAATCTACGCCTTTGTAGGCCGCTCGTCTTCGATCTCGGCCGAAAGCTCCGCGTACTACACCGAATACGAGTTCCTGCAGAAGTCGAAATCTGCGGAGTCAGTCACAGAATAAATAATAAATCATCAACGCCGGTGACTAAACCATACTTGCAACTAACAGACAGACGTGAAGAATGAAAGTAACAAACGGAAGACAGGATAAAACGACACGATGACGCACGAGATCCTGCAAAAAACAGCACGCTAGTCAGCAGAAATGTTGGGAATCGAACCCAATCCGAAGGCCAAGATGCGCAACGGGCTCCAAGCATTCCCAAAACTAACGAAAGAACTGATATGACGATTGTCGAATGAGCGTGCTGTCCTGCAACAGCAGCACTGCTGTCGCCGAAACGAAACGCATGCTATCCTGCAAAAAACAGCGCGCTAGTCAGCAGAGGTGTTGGGAATCGAACCCAACCAGGAGGGCAAAACGCCTAACGGGCTCCAAGCACTCCCAATGTTAAAACGAATAAGCATGCGAGTCGCCAACAACGCACGAGATCCTGCAGAAAACAGCACGCTAACCTGCAAAAATGCCGAACCTCACGGGCAGATTGCCCAGAGCTCCAATCAATCCCGGCGTAAAACCGAAAAATAAAATAGCAAACAGTACTGAAGGAAACAACAACGAATACTAGTCAGAAAACAACAAAACACAGAAGTATGCAGGGGTTGGTCGGTGTCGGCGCCTGAGAATAATGTGTTGACGGCCGCGGAAAGGATAGTTGTTCAAGATGTGACGCTACTATCTCAGGATCGAGTGAGTACAGTATCCCCGGGGGTGTCACAGTGACGTGGCAGATCATCAATATTGTGACCAATTGGCATCCGAATTTTCTGGTGGCCGTGACGCGGACTGTGACGCAGTCGAAAAACAGTCGACTGGAGGGCTGCTGTGACACTGGATCTTCTACATCCTAGATGCTTGCGACGGTCTTGTGACACTTCTTGTGACAGCCCCGCGATTTGATTTCCGATGCAGATTTCCGATCGATCGAGCGGATTTCTGTGAATTTACTGATCGTGCGGTTTGTCGACGGTTCGATCGTTCGGTCGACAAACAGTCGACTGGAGGGCTGCTGTATCTTCGACATCCATGCGACAAACTAGATTCGGTTTCCGATGCGGATTTCATTTTTTTTATGATCGAGTGGTCGGTCGACGGTTCGATCGTTCGGTCGACAAACAGTCGAGGGAGGGCTGCTGTATCTTCTACATGACTGCGACAAAAATTAGATTCGGTTTCCGAGTCAGATTTCATTTTGACTGATCTAGCGGTCGGTCGAAGGTACGATCCGTCGGTCGACAGACAGTTGCGACAACCTGTAGTTTAAAATTTTGGATGACGAAAATTTTTGGGGCACCTTAACACTGTTCGAACGACGATGTCGAATTCATGTCTCCATTTATTTTCTGAAAACCTTCTTTACCTCTTTAAGGGAACGAACAGAATTCACGGTTTTTTTGAGAAGATTCTGTTCGGTGGTCTCGCGACAAAAGAATATTCTGCGACAGCGACAAAAATGAACAGTGGTGCGACAAAAAGGACCAGGTACCATACCCGGGACAGGTTTGCAACTGATAAAAATTGTCTTGTGACTGACAGTGCAGGTGTTCCTTCTTTCAACAATGCCTGGCACTGCCCAGGTACGTTTGGGGTAGACACCTTCAGTCAAACGGATTGGCGGGAGCACGTTAACTGGTGCAACCCGCCTTTCCGGATGATCGGGAGGCTCCTGCTGTTTTTGCAGGCTGAGCGGGCTGCGGCCTCCATTGTGGCCCCGGTCTGGACATTCCAGCCGTGGTGGGTCTTGCTGTGTCCCGACGGGGTTCACTTGGCAGACTGTGTGGTCCAGTGGACCGAGCTCCAGCCGTCAGCGGACACCTTCCTCCCCGGTCTCGGCAGGGCCAATGAGAGGGGGGTGGGCTTGCCGGACTTCAGGGTCCTTCTCTTGCGGGTCTCCTTTGATGAGAGGGAGCCTGCGGTCCCTGGGCCCCGTTGTACCTTGGGAGGCTGCAAGGCTTGTGACTAGGGTAGGGGACTGAGATGGGGGCTGCCGTTCATGCAGGCATCATAGGCAGTGGGGTGCAGTGGGCTGGGTTGCAGTTCTCCGAGGCGGACCCCTTGGAGATGCAGCTGCGGGCAGACATGCTCTTAGCAGTCTCGGGTACCCGTGAGGCGAGCACTATGCGGGGTTATGGGCGGGTGTTCCTCCGTTACAAGGCTTTCTGTCAGGGCCGTGAGCCGCCCAGGGTCCCTGTGCCCGCTGACCCGGTGACGGTCGCTATGTACTTACAGTACATAGCCAATGCAGCCAGGACTTTTTCTGTGGTGAAGACCGCTTCTGCTATGGTTTTCACAGCACATGATCTGGCACTGGTCCCTGCGGACCAGAACCCCACATCTCATCGGCTGGTGGCAGCGGTGCGGAAGGCGGCTCATCGGAGGCTGGGGGACAGGCGGCTCCGCAGGAAGGACCCGTTGGAGTATGCTTTTGTCCTGCAGGGCTCCCGTTGTTGGTTGATGCTGGGTGGGGTCACCAGGCAGATGTTTGCCACCTTGGGGATGGCCATGTGGACAGGATTCTGGAGGTATGACTGTGCGGAGAAGATAAGGCTGAAGGATATTAAGTTCTGTGAGACCCACATGACCACCTTCTTGGAGAAGAGAAAGACTGACAAGTACAGGTATGGCCAGCTGGTGGAGGTTGCTCGGGCAGCGGAGGGGCAGCAGCTTTGTCCAGTGGAGGTCTGTCAGCGGTGGGTAGATGTCCAGATTGCCCGGGGGTTGCAGCCCGACGGGCCACTTTTCCAGCAGGTGGACGGTAGGCAGTTCCATCGGGACCCGTCGGCCGACTGCCTGACGGGGAGTAGGTTGGACTATCCGCAGCTGAGGAGGTATTTGTTTAGGATGCTTGGGGATGGGTCTGGTTTGGATCCCGAAGCTCTGAGGCAGCTGTATGGGACCCAATCCTTGCGGTCTGGTGGGGCTACGGCGGTGGCTGCGGCTGATCAGGTCTCGGACTTTGAGTTCAATCAGTTTGGAGGCTGGAGCTCTTCTGCGGCGGCGGCCACATATAAGGCTACCAAGCTCGACCGCAGGCTGGCGGTGTCTAGAAGCATGCCGCATGCCCAGCAGAGTAGGCGGCCCTTTGTGTCTTTGAGGGGTTTTTGCCTTTGCTTATCATGCACTGCTTTGTGTTGATCTTTGTGCATTGCACCGGCCGGATTTGGCATTCACATATGTGTCATATGTGACATGCATGCTGGGCTATGTAGCCGCAGCTGATTAGAAAACTGATGGTTTTCTGATCAGTGTAGGATGCCAGGCAGTATGACTGTCATCCGGAGCGGATCAGAAAACTGAGGTTTTCTGATCTGCGGCGGCCTAAGAGGCCAGCGTCTGTACTGAGAGGCAATTGCCGTGTCTGTGATTGTGTGGGTGTCCCGCCCGCCCTCCCTTCTTGATGCAGGTGCAGATGTGGAGAGGCCGCTCTCTGTTCAGGAGCAGCAGGACCTGGGAGACCGGGAGTTGCTGGGCTCGGAGTTGGCAGCGGTGCAGCTTCGGCCCGCAGAAGGGCAGACGGCTCTGTAGGCCCTTATGGCAGTAGGCTTGTTTCCTGTGCTTAGCTGCCCGTTGTGGCAGGTGCCAGTACTAGTTTTCCTCCATGGGGGCCTGCGAAGGACCCTCATTCTGGCACCTGCTTAGGCTTAGCATGGAGGACCTAGCTGGGTATTAGCTTTCGGGGGTTTTTAGCCCCGGCTGGGTATTAACTTTTAGCCGCTTGCCTAGGGTAATGATATTGTGGGCCTCAGTCCTTTGGCACGAGGGGCTTAAGCCCGCATGCAGAAGGCTGGGGTCCGCTATCGGGTCATGGGACCCCTGATTCCTGTCTGACGGGGGTCATCGATTTGGCACTTCCGGATTTTTCGTATTATTATTTTTTATACACACGCAGTGCACCGGCCGGATTTGGCATTCACATATGTGTCATATAAGGCATATGTGACATGCATGCTGGGCTATGTAGCCGCAGCTGATTAGAAAACGTGGATGACGGGAACACGATTATGACAAAAATTTAGACTGAGATTTCAGCCAAATCGTTGAACGGAATGTATACGTTGAGCACATATCATAGCGTTCGGATCACAGCTTCTGAGTTGGGCACAATATTTGTAGTTCCCATATTGCTCTCCTTGCCAAAGTTGGTCCACTGGTCTATGCGACATCACGTTGGCTTCTCCAACCCGATTTTGTGGCGCCAGGAGTCACGATAGTGAACGTATGACCTCTGAAGCGAGAGATGATTTGCGCGTCGAAACGGATGCAACTATTGTTCCTGGCGAGCAAGGCTTTCAGGTATGGGAATTGTTGGAGGATGGCACGACGAAGTTTGTAAAGGAACTCTTTATTAACACATCGACCGACCTGCGCTTCATAGATGGAGATAAAGAAAAGGGGCTCGACCAAACAGCCCATTTTGTGCTTAGATCGAACACCAAGTACAAACTACAGTTATCCGTTGAGGTGGCCGAGACACTTTTGAAGCGTTGTGGGACGCCGAAAGCTGATGACGCTTCGCTACAACACCAAGTTGAAGCCTTGGTTGCGCAAGGAATCCACATCCAAAGCGCTGACACTGCAAGGGTGCTATTGGTTGGCTGTGACTTGTGTAAGGCTGATTTTACTAAGGTAAATTGTGGGGAACCGAGGCTTGACGCTTATCGCACGTAGTCCTTGAAGGCATGAATTCATTTGGAGCATCACTACTCTACAACAAAGTTAAACAAAGGGAGATCTCGAAGTATTGAGGGGCTCCGGCCGAGAGCCCCACACAACTCACAGCACGTCTAGGCCGTTGCTCATGACACAGCATCAAAGAGGGATATTTGGACCTTCAAGTTTATATACATAGGCGTGAAAATATACAAATTTGGATCGTATACTACTCTTCTTGTAGTATAAGCTCTTTGCATTGTGCTTCCAGGGCTGCTTTGGTGGGTGTCCCTCTCCATCTGGATTTTGGAGGATGTGCTGAGTAGGGCTATGCGTGGTGCGACCTTCATGGGATTTCGAAGATGCCCACATGACATATAATCAGCTGCACATTCAGGAAATTCGCACTGCTCGTTCACCACGCCCACAAACATTTATATATGTATATATATACACATGCGGATGACTATATATAGTTGCATTGGGATGTGCATGAATGCGGCCATGTTTTCAGCGGTCGTCCGTAGTAGCTTGCAACGGCCCCATACGCGCTGGTACTCGACTCTCTCATCCCCTCGGTGTTAGTGGGCTGACCTGAGCGACCTAGGCTGGGCTGACCTAGGTTGGGCTCATGTCGCTCAGAGGCTGTGTGTACTATATGGCTATCCTTGGACACTGAGGGGATTTTTGCAGGCTGCCTTTAGGGTAGTAGGCTATGCCCATGATGTTGCTGGGAGTTTTGGATGGTGCACATACCTTTGGAGGGACTCTCCCTTCCATGTGGAGATCTTTGAGTGTGCGCCTAAGGCTTTAGGGGGTCGTGTCCCTCGCCATGCTTGGGATTTTGGAGGGTGTGTCCCTCGCCGTGCTGGGGTTTGGAGGGTGGGTCAAACGCCTTTGGAGGTTGTGTCACTCATCCGTGCGCTTAAGGATGTACTTATAGTAAATGAGTATTTCTACAATTTGTCCAATCTAGCCTGGTCCACCTGAGTCACTAGTGAGAGCTTTCACTGGTCAGGAACGAAACAAATGTTTGCCGCGATCCAGCTACAAGCAATGTACTCGTAGTTCTTTTTCATGCAAGCTCTTTTCAGGACATGCTCTGTGACTCACATGCAGCAATTTTAAATAAACATTGGAGCATGCGCTTTAAGTTTACCATTGGTTGACTACTGCATGACAGGCTGACTTATCCTTTGCGTATCTATGTTGGGCGGATCTATCGGATACGAAGCTCAACGGGGCTGTCCTATGCGAGGTATTTCTCTAACTTCCAATGCCAGATAAGAGTGTGAGCGAGGTAAGTTTGAATAAAACATGAACGCTGGTGGGGTGGGTGAGGGTGGGCACAATGATGCGAGCGGTGGCAGCGGGCCACCAGACACATGCATACGGCCGAGTGGGTGGGGCTGTGCGCAAAGTGTGCAACGTGAGAAGGGGCGCAGGCGGGCGGGAGGCGTGTGAGCAGGAGATGCTGCTGAGGGCGGCTGCACGTGCAGGGACGAGGGCAGGACTGGTTTCAGGGTGAGCGAGGAGGCCGTGCACAACAGCGCGGGTGAGGGGGTGCGCTGAGGGTGCGGTGCGTGGGGTGATGTCGGGGCTGCAGGCGAATTTGGAGAGAGCAAATCTTGAGAAGGTGAGGACACGCAAGGCACCCCGAGTGGTTTTATGGAGAAGGTGGTGGGGTGGGTGAGGGTGGGCACAATGATGCGAGCGGTGGCGGCGGGCCACCAGACACATGCATACGGCCGAGTGGGTGGGGCTGTGCGCAAAGTGTGCAACGTGAGAAGGGGCGCAGGCGGGCGGGAGGCGTGTGAGCAGGAGATGCTGCTGAGGGCGGCTGCGCGTGCAGGGACGAGGGCAGGACTGGTTTCAGGGTGAGCGAGGAGGCCGTGCACAACAGCGCGGGTGAGGGGGTGCGCTGAGGGTGCGGTGCGTGGGGTGATGTCGGGGCTGCAGGCGATTTTGGAGAGAGCAAATCTGACATCGGTGAGGACACGCAAGGCACCCCGAGTGGTTTTATGGAGAAGGTGGTGGGGTGGGTGAGGGTGGGCACAATGATGCGAGCGGTGGCGGCGGGCCACCAGACACATGCATACGGCCGAGTGGGTGGGGCTGTGCGCAAAGTGTGCAACGTGAGAAGGGGCGCAGGCGGGGTTTAGCTATAAGCGATGAGAATCAGCGACAGAGGCGATGAGTTTCAAGTGTTTTTATGCGGAATATGGCAGGCGTTATGCAACACCGTCCGATCTGATCTGATTAGATCGACCCTTAGATTGCAGTTATTCTGACAGTGACATCGGATCTGAGAGTATGACACTGTTATCGAGGGACTATGACAATGTCACATCGAAGCTCGGCCGCCTAGGATTCTGAGAGTTGAATAAAGCAATCGAAGAAACAATTCCTGGTAATCAGTTGGAACTGTTCCAATCTGACTAACTGCTGTAATTATTCTTGCTTTAAGCTTCTAGAAAATTCCGACTTTGCCGTCATGGCTTCGAAGTTAGCTCCCCCTTCTACTGGTATCTTTTCAGATGACTTTACTCAGTTGGACCTGGCTCGATTGGAACAGCTTCTTTCTTCTTACAAACTGGTGGCACCGGCAGACCCTAATTTGGTGGGCTGTATCCTGCACTTTGCTTCTCGTATCGACGACTTGATTGCATATGCCCGTCGTGGTGAACCCTGTGAGGCCACGATTCTGCAGTCTTTTCATACTCTGATTTCACAGGTATCGCCGGGCTCAGAGTCACGAGCTTTGATTGACGTCGAGGCACCTCTAATTCCTGGTATCGTTGAGGAGATGTTAACTTACGCGTACGGGATTCGTATCCGTCAACTTCGTGAGCCTTCTTTTGGTTGTCCTGGACGTGTGGCGTACGGTTTCTGTGGCGAGGTGGATTGTTTTGAGCAGTACCGTACCACTCCCACTTCCAGTGCGTACGGGACATGTGGTCTCAAGATTTGCAGCGTGAATAAGGTATCTACGCATATGGTACATCACAACCAGGAGCGATTGCGTCAGAATAACTGTTTTTTTCTGAGTGACCTTCCTTACTGTCGGGCGATTACATGCGAGAGCGAGTCGCAAGATTACGTACGTTGTCGCGTCTGCGCGGCTGTGATTCATAAAGAGTGTCTGGATGAATTCTTCGATGTTGGTAACTACGCCTTTTTTCCGTGGAGACCGTAGTCACTTTATCTGTACGGATTGCTTTCTACCTTTCCCTGAGCTAACGATGATGTATATTTCAGCGCGAAAGCCGCAGGAGGAGATCAGCGTGTTGGTGATTCTACCTTTTCACGTTTCGCCCGCGAGTCAACGGGCGTACAGTCGTTTGCTGGAGACCTATAAGGGATTTGCAGGTCCGGAGTTGGCCTTTATGGGGGACTTCGATGAGCTGTCTGATGTGGACCCGGTCGGAGCGGATGATTCGTCCCCGCGCGTTTTGGAGCCTGCGCAGAACCGTTTAGTTGAGATGCGAACTCAGCTTCTGAGCAGCCTGAGCCGCACGCGCTCACGTTGTCAAAGAACGTCGGGTGGATCGACAGCGGGTAGTGAACTCAGTTCAGACGGTGGTTTGCAGCGGGGCAGTCCTATTCGGGCGGAACTGGTTGCTCAACTCAGCGCAGTTCGTTCTTTGAAGAAGTCTGAACCCGTTCCCTTAACCTTGGCCGGTGCAGGAGGACACGTGGGACCCTCGGCTGGGCTTCTATCTGCTAGCGAGGCTGTCGCGCGATATGTCGCACCTGGACTCCGCGCTGAGCAGCCTTCCCTTGGTGTCACCACGACCGCACCGACAGCGACATCTCAGCCTTCTAACTTGCTTGGTGGAATATCTGCGGTCGAGCCCATGGCGCACGCGCTGCTACCGCCCGATCGTGGAGTCCGGCGTTTCGCGGAGAGTGAAGTACCTTTGGGAAGTTTCGGTCAAGCTGGTAATTACATCCAGCCTGAACAGTTATCTGGTGGTCTTCATAATATAAATATTACGGCAACTGGCACTGGACACTTGGACACTCACGTTGCTTCTTTGATGCCTGGTGTAGCGCCCACGACTACGGCACCGGGGCCACCCGCGACTGTACCAAGCGGAGGTAACGCACTGTCTTTCGAGGATCTCTTGAGCGCGACTGTTGTTTCCCACGGCTTGACGGATTTAGTTACGGGAGCTATTGATGGTCTGACCCTGCGTGACCCGGCGAGTCCTTCTTACCCGGGTAGAGAGATGATGGAGAACTACTCTGGTAATAGTACTGACAGTGCGTCGCGCAAGCAGATGCAGCGGATTATGCAGAGCGACACGCTGGGTGCCAGTTCGGAGTTCCAGTACACTCCTTTTCAGGAGCGTGCCGGGGATCTGATTCAGGATGGGGCAACTTTGCGCGTTAAAGACAAACTTCAGTTCCCTCGCGTGGATCGTTTCCTGAGTTGGTGTAGGCGTCGATGTGAGGACTGGGAGCGTATTCGCGACAGTGGGATTGGGGTGTTCACTTACAACCCGGATCCCGCGAGTCCGTTTAAGGCGCACTATCGTACCGCAGTGATGATTGTTGCTCGTTATGAGTTCCTTATGGAACTGGTAGAGTACGTTCGGACTGAGATGCCCCACGTCCCGTTCGAGGCTACTTATGTCCTGATTACGTCGTACTATGTCACGGCACGCTGGACAAAGCAGCCTTTCACCACGGCGTTAAGTGAGGATCGTGACTTACTGCGATTGGGTTCCGAGAAGTTCACCACGGTGTCTGCTCGCCGTGAGAACTTACGCCGTTTGGTGATGGAGTCCTTTCCCACGGTTGCTTTTCAGCGAGTCCTGGCCCGTACGGGCTATGTTCCTACTCCAATGGTGCAGGGGGCTGGTTTACTTCCGGCCCCCCCTCAGTCTGGTGTGCTGTCGCCCCCGTCTGGGGCTGGGGCAGTCGTGCCTCCGGTGGCCTCCCGCCCGTGCCCTCTCTGCGGCAGCAGCGAGCACAGCTATTATGCTGGGAACTACACCCATACAGGCACTATTACCCGTGCGTGTAACCGAGTGAAGAGAGTGGACGGTGTCAAGATGAAGTGCGTGAAGAAGCACGCCTTTTCTGGTCCCTTGATGACACCGTGTGACTACACCGAGACCGTTTGAAGTCTCGGCAAGCAGTTAGCAGGTATTCAAGACACAGAACCCTCCCCGTTACAGTCTGTTCTTTGGCCTTTGTCGTCCGAAACACCATCTGATGGCTTGGACACTGGTCTGGACTCTGTCTGTTGCGACGCGCGGCCTGTGCCTTCGGTATCTCATGCCACACAGCCAGCTCCGCGCTCAACACAGGTTCCTGTCTTAGCTTCTGAAGCGCCTACTACTGCGGAGCCTTTTCAGGCAGTCCGTGGTCTTCACTCCTTATTGCTCAGAGAGTTAGTCTATTGGTATGACACTCCTGAAGGTTGCCCTGTTCCTGGTGATCCACTTATGTTTGACGCCTACACAGACAGTGGCCAGGTATTTAAACGGCAACTCATGACATTGGGTACCCGGCTCTATTCTGGAGTCTCTCTTACTCCTGATGAGTGTATCTTCCGGGACCGCATACACTGGGTACGTCTGCGAGCCTCGGGCTCCAGGCACACTTTTATGGTTGTTTACACTTCTGATGGTTATCACCGGCTGCTGGTTCTGAAGGTTCCGCCTCGGAAATTTTCTTCTCCCGAGGCGAGGCACCGGCATGCCAGTCGCCAAATGACCTTCCATGACACTGCTGATGGTCTCTATTCTCCTGGAGTCCGCTATACAGCGGCCCTTTATGATTGGTTTCAACCTGGTGAGGAGGCACTTCAGCAATCTTGTCGTGAAGGCCACCGTATGAACTTTGTGGCCAAGCCTGCTCGTTTTAAGCGGGACAACCACCCTACTTGCTATGAGCACGCTGACCGGTCTGAGGCAGACCTGCTCCGGTCGGTTGAGCGAGGGGTCTTGGAGGGGCCATTACATTATGAGCCCTGGTGTGTGACTCAAATTGGGTCTCTTTATTGTCCGGTGAAGGACAAGTTCCGAAACATCTGGAACGCCCGCACGTCTCGGGTTAATGAGTCCATGGCGCCGGCTCCTGCTGAGTATGACTACCTTCAGCCGGTGTTATCCTTGCAGCGACCCCGTTGCCTTCAGGGTGGGTGGGACCTGAAGGACGCCTTCTGGAATAATCCCCGTTGGCAGCCTCATTGTGACTATATGGGGGTCCAACTGCCGTTGTCCAAGGACTTTTATCGGGCACGGTTTGACATGTTCGGGTTCTCGGATGCACCGAAGCACCAGGCCGAGATGGCTCAAGTCTTCAAGCGGGTCCTGAATGGTACCGTTCATGCTGACGGTCGCTCGGAGTGCACGGGGATCTTTGTGGACGACGGGCACAGTGTTTATGACCGTCAGCTTGGCAAGGTTGAGAGTGACCGGCGGGCCTTTGCGGAGATCGACCAGTTGGCTGCTCTTGGTGTTCAGGCGGCGGCGCACAAAACTTTCTTGCCGGCTTCAGTGAAAGAGTATGTGGGCCGGGAGATTCACTCCGAGAGTCAGACAGTGACGCTCTCGAAGGCTCGGGCTGAGAAGTATGGTGCCGCAGCGGGTGACTTGCTCCAGAAGTATCCTCCAGGCGTTCAGGTACCCAGGCGTGAGCTGGCCGGTGTTATCGGCAAGCTTCAGTTTGTGGCGCCCCTTATTATTGGTGGACAGAACATGCTATCTCCATTGTATGAGGCCCGTGACGCTTTTGTTAATCCCCTGGTGGCCTCCGCACCTGCCAAGATGCGGTGGGACGACGGGGTCTGTGTGCATTTGGATGATCGAGCTCGTGGAGAGCTTTCTCGCTTTGTGGGTCATATGGAGGAACGCCCTTCCAGGCGCTATTATTTGTATGAGGGCAAGCCCGAGGTGTCTGGCCTGTGGTTGGGTCAGCATTCTGGGGACCGTGAGTACCTCACGGGACACTGGCAGACTCCCGAGGGGATCCTGGCGCCTACTATGGATGCGTCGGGATGGCAGGGGGGCATCGCCCTTCGGGACTGGCGGCACATCCTGTCATTCCCTCCGGATCAGTGTGCTCCTCATAAGAGCTCCAACTTCCGTGAGGCGAGTACAGCGGCGTCAGCGGCTGAATTGCTGGGTCCGGCGCACCGTGGGGAATGCCTGCTTTTCCGTAGTGACAACTCTACCACGGTGTCGCTGATCAACAAGCAGGGTACTATGGCCCCAGCTCTTTGGGAGGTCGGTGAGCGAATCTTTAGTGCGGCCCGTATGTATGATCTGGACCTTGCCTGTGAGCATATCCCTGGGTTGGAGAATGGCCTCTCGGATGGTCTCTCCCGTTATGTGCGCCGGAAGGATTATTCCGACTGGCAGTACAGGAGGGACGAGTTCCTCTCAGTTCAGTCAGAATTGGCCAGACCCTTTACCCTGGATGGTGGTGCGGACCCGGTGGGCACTAATGCTCACCTGCCCCGTTATTGCTCGGAGGTGGACAGCTTTTTGGCCCGCTCTTTGGCCGGTGAGGCGGTGTATGCTAACCCCGACTATGCCCTTATCCGGGAGTATCTGCTGCATTTCTTGCAGTGTCAGCGGGACTCGCCGTATGACACGTCGGGTACCTTTGTAGTGCCGGTGTGGGACACTTATGACTGGTGGTACTTGGTGAAGGGGGGCCGGGTGCTTCGTTATTACCCCCCTGACACTGAGTTGTTCACTACCCCGTCGTGGGAGCAGCTGGAGAATGCGGATGGCACTTATGGCTTTGGCTCCGGGCGCACCTTCCGGGGGCCGACCCGGTGGCCCGTGGTGGTCATTCACTTCCCCTCTTTGTTGCCTGCCAGGGGGAGCTCTCGAAGTGCTGCGGGAGCTGTTGTACCTGGTGACGGTGGCCCTTGGAGGGGAGTGCCAGTATTGTCGGGGGACGCCCAACGAGATCGTGTGCTGCTGTCTCAAATGCACCCGTCTGTTGTGCGTGGTGTGCTCCGGTGTTAAGCCGGGCCTTACGGCTCTGGTCCTTTGCGGTACCTGCTGGGTGGCGGCGGCTGGCTGGACGGGCCCATCGACGGGGGCATTGGCCCGTCTTGTGTCTCATATGGCGGCCCTGCGGGTGCGTGAAGGTACGACGGTAATTCAGCGCCGGGGGGTCCGGGACTTTCGGGACTTCTTGGTGCACGTTGCCGGGCACGACCTGCCGGCCTCCGTGCAGGATGTCATGGGGTATATCGCATATGCGGTGGAGGTCCGGCCGTTCAGGCTGGACTCCTCTACGGTGCGGAGCTACCTTACTGGTGTCACGGCATGGCATTATGAGATGCGAGACACGCTGGGCGAGGCGCCTATTCTGGAGGAGGATGGCAGCCCGCTCGTGTTGCGCATCCCAACTAAGCACCCCTCGGTGCGGGCGTTGCTGACGGTGTTGGACAAGCATTACAAGCGGCCGTCCAAGGCCAAGCGGGCTTGGACCCCGGCTGAGTGGCGCCGCATTTTCCACTTCGGCTTCGTCCTGAGTGGGCGTTCGGGCCGGTTCCAGCAGCTGGTGTATATGATGAAGACCTTTGGCTGCTTGAGGCCGGGGGCAGTGCGGTGGCTGCGTGTGTACTTTGACCTCTATTGGGAGGGTCCGTCGTTGTGCATTCACTGGAGGAAGCCTCCGGTGCCGACGGACCCTCATGTGCTGGTGGTGCACAATGATGAGGAGCTTTCCCCTTACATCCGGGGCTCCTTGGTGTTCGATAAGAATGCCGACGCCCGAAAGCCCAAGGAGTTCTTCATTCCGAGCGAGGTGCCGGCTCTGGGGGTATTCCCGGTGCAGATGTTGGAGGAGTATGTGGTCCGTGAGGGGCTGACCTCCGGCTCCTTGCTGTGTCGTGCGCCGAAAGGGGCATCGGGTTGGTACCCCGGGCCTTACTCCGGCTTTGGTCGGGCTTATCAGAAGGCTTTTGCTCGGGCTTTCCCCGGCCGGGATGATGCCCGCCACTACGGGGGTGGCTCCCCGAGGAAGTCTCTTGGTCAGTGGCTGTGGACTTATGGTTGGTCACACCGGGTTATCTCTGATGTGGGCGGTTGGTACACGCCTAAGGTGGCCATGGACCTGTATTTCACAACTCACAGGTTCACTATCTTGCGGGCATTGCGGCAGTTGGGGGCTGAAGCTGGGGGTGTGACTGTGACGCATTTCAGATGAGGCGCCGGATGACTCCGCGCTTAATCTGCAGATCTTGACCCGTATGGAGAAGACCCTGAATGTGGAGGCGGGTTCTCTAGTGGGCATCGAGATGGATGGTTATTATATTTATGACAAGTATCGGCTGGCTCGGGTGACGGACTTGCCCGACCAGGCCACTACGGATTCGGACTATGTGCTCTCGGATTATTCTGAGGATTGGCGGGACACTCTGGATGATGATTATGAGGATGATTGTGAATGGTGAGCTGCGGTGTGGCTGTGGCTCTAATAGTATTGTTACTTCTGGGCTGGGCGTGGCGCCTGGCTATTGTGGTTATTTATACTTCTGGAATTGAGTGGTTATTACCTGGTTATTATATATCTGGGTCCGGGCCCCTCGGCAATTGCTGTGACTGGTGGTGCGTGTGATTCTGAATCTGCGCCTCTTTGTTTGGCTGATGCCTGAATGTTTTATGTTTTACGGCCTGGCCGGCTCAACTGTTATCTGGTGGTTTATATGCTTCTGGATCTGGACTTGTTGGCCGTGGCTATTATCTGGTTATGTGTTTGATTCTGAATCTGCACTTCTTGATTATCTGGTGGTTTCTATGCTCCTGGACTGGCTTTGCCTTGCAGTGTGCTCCGGGGTTGCCATTAACTGTGTGTGACAGGCCTGCTTATCCACCCTTATACTTTTATGGAGAGATGGTGGGAGCTCTGGACAGGCGGACGGATAGGACCACGCCTGTCCAGATTCGGTTCGGTTTTCACCAAACATATGTGTACAACTGCAGTGACCACATGCATGTGTACAACTGCAGTGACCAAAGCAATGAGTATATAAGCATGCAACGGCAGAAAAAGTTTAGCTATAAGCGATGAGAATCAGCGACAGAGGCGATGAGTTTCAAGTGTTTTTATGCGGAATATGGCAGGCGTTATGCAGCACCGTCCGATCTGATTTGATTAGATCGACCCTTAGATTGCAGTTATTCTGACAGTGACATCGGATCTGAGAGTATGACACTGTTATCGAGGGACTATGACAATGTCACATCGAAACTCGGCCGCCTAGGATTCTGAGAGTTGAATAAAGCAATCGAAGAAACAATTCCTGGTAATCAGTTGGAACTGTTCCAATCTGACTAACTGCAGTAATTATTCTTGCTTTAAGCTTCCCGACCCGGCCCTCCCGGTGGGAGCTCTGGACAGGCGGACGGATAGGACCACGCCTGTCCAGATTCGGTTCGGTTTTCACCAAACATATGTGTACAACTGCAGTAACCACATGCATGTGTACAACTGCAGTGACCAAAGCAATGAGTATATAAGCATGCAACGGC